>VZQC01014635.1:446386-485854 GCA_009823505.1 Rhizomys pruinosus | reverse complement strand
GAACCGTCTGAAACTCCAATTCCAGGAGAACTCCAGTTCCAGGGGAATCCGACACCCTCTTCTGACCTCCGCGGCATTGCACGACACGGGTGCACAAACTTGCATGCAGACAGTACATTCATACACATACAGAAATAAATAAAATTAATAAAAAAAATAAAAAAAAAAGAATTTAGAGTCAAACTTTGGGAGTAATTATCACCTATAAGTACAATCAAAACTGAAACACTAAAAATGAATACATATGTCTATCAATTACTTAAAACTGACTGGTTTTTACAGCAGTACAATGTTTGGGCATTTTGGTGTGTTAATTAGTATCTAGTAAAACAGAATATAATCAGCATCAAATACCATGTGAGCAATGCAAGTTGCCATCCAAATAAGATTTTAAGTGCACATTCAACATGTCAGCTGCCTGATGAGGTTAGCCAGCCAATCTTGTGCTCCTGAATACAGAGCTCTCTACATATCCCCAAGACCACTTAACAATGGGCCATTCAGAGCCAGTTCAAGACTACAATAGAAACAGAGGGTGAAGATGAAGTCTGACCATGAAAAAAAAAGAGAAATATTTTATATAAAGATGTGAAAAAAATCATAAGCAAAAAAGGCAAGAGAGAAAAACCCAATTTGACATGGTAAGCTTTATTTAACAATGATTTCAACTACAGAGCCTCAAGTCTCTAGACTAAATATTTGATTTATTCTAAACTTACATTTATTTTCCCATAATGTTTTAATATAGCCCCAAAACATTTGATTAGACAAAACTGTGTTTTATAAAAACATACTACAGGAAAAGAAGAAATATTACAATAAACTGACCATTCTTCAAAACCAAATATTTTGGATATATAGATATAATTTATTTATTTAATTATTTATTTAATTATTTATTTATGTCTTGTCTGCATGTGTATAATGGCACCATGTCAGGCAATGTCTTCAAAAGAAGGTGTTGAATCCCTGTGAAACTTAAGTACAGGTGTTAGCCACCATGTGGGTGCTGGAAATCAAACCCATGTCCTCTGCAGAACAGCCATTGCTCTTAACAGCTAACCCATTTCTCCAGCCCTGTATGTCTTATTTAAGCCACACAACAAACTAGGAAATAGATTATTTCCACTGATTCACAGAAAAGTCAATGGAAAAAATTTGAGACTATAAAACTTGTGCCAAATCCCATAGCTAAAAAATATTAGAACCATGATCAAAAGCCAGGATTTTGTGACTTGGGAATCTGTGGTCTATTAAATAAAGACTCAGACATGTGCACGCTAAACCCAGAATGTGGTCAGTGTCTAGTTAAGCTGCCCTGAGAAAACAGATTATTAAAATAAAGCAAATTTTATTTGAATTGAATAAAGGGAGGCAGAGGAAAACTCAATTCAAGGGAACAGATTTGAGATGGGCATTAAAATGGGGTTAACATTAGGTATACAGAAAGAAGAAAGAACATTCTTGCATTGTGGCAATATTATATAAAAGTCATTTAGCAGATAGTGGTATTGTTCCATTTCCAGCTTAGGAGATACATGTTTCCATTTTTCTCAATTCTAAAAGCAAACTAAATGTTTAAAGTAAATACAATTAAAGTAGACAACTTCTTGGTCCTGACACAGTGTTCAATTGTGTCTGCCTCATGGTTTCTAATGGTAACTGCTTGCTGCAAGTCCTCATAAAGTAAACAGAGAAAAGCATAATAATTACTATGCTGTTGAGTGAAAAGTAACCCAAGGGAAGAAGCAACAGCAAATGGAAAGCATAGTATGTGACTCTTTTCCATACTCAGGAAAGGTAGGGAAAATATTAGCAGCCCTTTATATTAACTGTAAGATGGAAGTATATTTAGTATCTCATATTTCTTGGTAAATATATATATATATATATATATATATATATATATATGGCTAATGTTAGATGCATTGCACTACATACATAGTGATAGCTAAATTTCTATGTATATAGAAGTGGAAATAAATCAATGATAATAGCAAGCCTAAAAATATAAAGGAAATTTACTTCAAAGCTGCTGTTGGAGCAGTCCATCTGAAACTGCTCCATATGCCTCTACTTCTAGGTCTGCAGTATTTCATTTTCTATCAAGAAAATACAGGAACCAAAGAGATAGTTCAGTGGTTAAAACCATTTATTGCTCTTTCAGAGGACCTATGTTCCATTCCTTTTTTTTTTTTTTTTTTATCTTTTCGAGACAGGGTGTACCTGAGCCACACCTGTCCTGGAACTCGCTATGTGGACCAGGCTGGCCTTGAACTCACAAATATCTGCCTGCCTCTGCCTCCCAAATGTTCCATTCCTATAACCCTCATTGGACAGCTGACAGTCACTTATAACTTCAGCTAAAGGAACTCTAATGCCCTCTTCTGACCTCCATGGAGTTCCCCATGGACACATGGTTCAGGGACTATTCAGGAAGAGGGGATAGAATGATTGTAGGAATAAGGACTGGAAAAAGACTCTTCTAAGTGTCTGGAACCTTGCTCATATGAAGTTCCAGCGATAGTGACAGCATGTACAAGACCCATGCAAACTCAACAGCCAAAAAAATAAATAAATAAAAAAGCATAGAACTAGGGAAATGGGCAAGAGGCCACAACCTTAGGTGAAGAACTATTGGCTGATCACTGCTGGGTGAGGGAGTGTTGACCTTTTAATGGCAGCGACTCTAAGGTGACTGAGTAGACTCCAGTGGATGAACTCATCCTATGCATACCTGAGAACATGAACTTGACTTGAAAGGCCTAAATATATATGACAGAATGCAAGAAATCTGGTGAGGGGGCTATTGTGGGTGAGATTGGGGAATGAGTCTAAATATTATTAGTATGTGTTATATGAAATATATAAAAATTTAATAAAAATACAAAAGGTACATTTAAAAATGTACTACAAGATTTCAAACATTTTAGTTTTTAGAATAATTAAAAATCTATAGAAACATTGAAGGAGTATAGAAAATGTCTATGTTTAGTTTATCCAGTGATTCATAATGCTGAAATTATATAGAAATATTGTTCATATTCAAAATGAAAAAAAAATTATGCTTTGAGTTTGAAATACCCGAACTCAAGGTATAATTTTTTTTTGGTCTTTTCGAGACTTTTTCTCCAAGAGGTTTAACAAATCTACCTAGAAGTAGAATCATAGGATGAAGATACATATTTTTATTTTTATTTTTTTGGCTTTTTCAAGACAGGGTCTCCCTGTAGCCTCAGCTGTCCTGGAACTCACTGTAGACCAGGCTGGCCTTGAACTCACAAAGATCCACCTGCCTCTGCCTCCCAAGTGCTAGGATTAAAGGCATGCGCCACCATGCTCAGCTCAAGGTATAATTTTTAATAATATTTTATTTATTATTTTGTCTTATGTGTGAGTGCATTGCTTGCATGTATGTAAGTACACCTGTATCAGATGTCAGAAGAGGACTTTGGATTCTTCTGGAACAGGAGTCAAGGACAGTTGTTAGCTATCATGTAGGTGCTGGGAATTTAACCCAGGTCTTCTAAAAGAGGAGCCAGTGTTCTTAATGGCTGAGCCACCTTTCCAGCCCCGCAGGGTATAAATTTCTCATTCCTAGACTGTGATGCTATTTTAAAATCTTTTGAACCTTTAGTAGGTGGGATCCAACTGGAGGGTTATCAGAGTTGGTATTCAAAGGTTATGCCTTCTGCTTATAGTGTTAGTGCTCCGTTTTCTGTCAGTCAAGAAGTGAGCACCTCTGACATCTCTATCACTATAATTGGCTAAAATCCCTCCCAACAATATGCCAGAATAAACCTTTCTCCTTTAAGTGGTTTCTGCCCAAAATTTGTTCACAGTGATAAGGAAAGAGTAATACCCAATTGTTTTTGTAACACACACATTACAAAATGGACACAGACTTATTCTGATTTTACCAGTTACTTGGCAATATTCATTGTCTATTCTAAGATGGATATCAGCCTGGTATTTGGTTACAATATTTTCTGAGTCTTCCAACTTGATAGCAGTACTTGTTTATTTTTCGCTAACTTCTTGGCAGTTTGAAGCAACATTGGTCACATACTTTTTAGATTGTTTCCCAATTTGAGTTTGTTTGCTTTTTTCATGATTAGTCTGGATTCAGAGATTTTTTGAAACACTAACACAGATATGAAATACCCTCATTGTATCTGAGAGACAGGATAGCAACATAATTTATCCCCAGTGACATGAACTTGGCCCCTGGCTGAAGAAGAACTTGTCAAGTCTCTCTACAATAAAGTCATGATTGTTTTCTGCTTTCACATTTTATTTGTTTAAAATAAGCACAGTGTATGTTTCAGTTGATAAATGAAAGCTGGCTTCTCTACAGAGTAGTATGTCTACATACATCTTTTGGAAGAGTTCTATAACAATGATATGTACTTACAATTATTAATTTATTTTTATTTTAGCAAGTTTATATGGTTTCTTCTATTGTTTATATTATAGTTCAACATTAGTCATAAATATTTCTTTAATTTTTATTGAATTTTTGAATATTTCATATACAACATCTCAGTCATCTTAATTACCTTTCCATCCCTTTCCCCATTAGCAACCTCCTACAACTCCCCAGTGGAATTCATCTATTCTGTCATTTGTGCATCAAGTTAGTGCCCTGGACATTCCTCAGTGCATGTTCATCCACTGAAGTCTACTCATCCTATCCAGAATCCCTCACTTTAAGAAGATCAGCTCTTCCTCACACAACACTAATCAGCTGCCAATATGTTTTAAGCTAAAACTGGGGCTTGTTGCCCATTCCCACAGTTCCCTGCTAGGTTTTTCTCTGCCTGGATTTGCATGGGTCTTGTGCATGCAGACAACATTGCTGTAGGTCCATAGGAGCAGGGCCCCAGGAGCTTTTAGGACTCTATTTCCATATGGTCATGCATGTCCTCCCTTGCTCTTACAATCTTTCTACCCCGCTCTTTCACAATGAGAATACTATAAATGGTGAAGGCATGGAGAAAATGTTATACAGGGAGAGAGAGAGGAGAGATAAAGCCTAACTAGTATAAAAAAAAACAGAAGATTATATTAGTCTAACAAGCTTCTTACAAATTACCAATACAATATCACTACATGAATCTACCTGCAAAGCTCAAGGCTACATACCAGGAAACAGTTCCAGACAGGAGAAACCTTCCTTTGAGTTGTTGGCCATAGCAGTCCAAGAGGCTCCCAAAACTAGACAGGCTATTGACATAGCCTTTGACTGCTTCCCAGAACCTGAAGGTAGGACCCTATTGCTGAAGACTGGACATACTTCAGAGACAGAATTTGGAGCAATGGAGCTGTAACTGACTTGAGAGCCACCTCCCCTGAAGGCTAGTTCCATAGCTTTGGAGAGCACTATGCAAGCTGCTAAGGGAGACATCAGTCAATGGTCTAACACCACTTTCACAACCAAATGACTACATCAATGACCAGCACGGCATACAACAATGTTGCAGTAGTGGCATTTTTATTTGGGGGGAAATCAATGGCTATCTAATTGGATTAAAAGCCAACTCAACAGGAGGAAACTCCTGTAAACTGTTGATGACTAGGATAAATTGACTTGGAATAAGTGGAGCTCAGGCATTCTGGGAGGCAACCTGTTTAGGGTTTTACAGATAGGGTTTCACAGAGATCCTGTCAGGTGTAACACTGCCAATGATAAGGGACACAGTTGGCCACCCTAGAGCCCACTGTTCTAGGAAAAAAAAATCTTACTTAAGCAACCATCAATTATATATACATTGCACAGGTCCTTTGTGTAAAGCTTCTCCTAACTTCCCTGTAGTAAGGTCACATGTCTTTTTTTTTTCAAACTTTTTCTTGGAAATGTTGCTCTTGTGAGGATTTTCTAATGGCTGACCAGTTTTTCTATATATAAACCTGAATCCTTGGGAAAATAAAGTGGTGTTCTGCAAGAGACAGTCATCCCAGGTGTAGGTCATTGACCCCCTGTGATGATCCAACCTTGGTTCCCTGGGAATGAGGGTCAGGTTTCCAGATAGGAGAGTCCTTCCACAGTAAACGTAGCAAATAAACATGGATGGAGAGGTTATAGAGGTCATAGACCTTAGAGAAAACCCCCAGGCTGTCATATCCCTGAACTAATATAACTTATTACTAAGTTTAAAATATGTATCCTTGTATTTACATTCAAGTATCTCAGCCACCACTCACTAAAGAAGCTTCTATTGCATCAGAAAGAGACTATTACAGAGTACAACTGGTCACACACAGACATTTTCTATGAATTGCACAAATGTAAGTGACACATGTTCAACATAACTTCTACTCCTAAGGCTCACACAACCTAGAACAAGGGATAAAGAGGATACTAATGAATCTCTCAACCCTCATTAACGAAGCTCCTTCATGCAACAGAGGGCCAGGAATGGAAACACAAAAAGTCACAGACAGCCAAAGTGCGGAGATAAGGAGTTTGCAGAGTGTGGGACTTATTCCCTAATTAGCAGAGAGATGTTCTTCACAGGATTAAGACTGTTTTATCGTCCTGCCCTCAAGTCTTCTCCCAACCCATCTTACAGTTACAGAGAGTAAAGGTGTCAATATTGAAAGAGGCTACCTTACAAATTCAGTGATTATTTACAATGCAAAGTCTCAAGAGGTTAATTTAGCAGGATCAGAGAATGTAATAGTGTTTTACATTTTTCTGGATGGTCTACATGAGCTCATTATCTCAATATCCAGGAATAGCTTTAAGGGGCCTAGGAAGCCAGTAGCTACTGTTAACAGAATGAGTGCTATGGCATCATGAGTATGAGACAAACAGTGCATGAAGGGTACTAGGAACTGTAGCGAAGGAGATCTATTTCAGTACAGGAGTCTGCAATAGCAGTGTGCTCATTAATCCACAACAACTGTGCTAACTTTCATTGGCCCACCTGAGACTGGCCCTGTTGACCAACAGCTTGAAAGGGGAATTAGCTCATAGAATTTTATCATTTACTGTTAAACTATTGGCTATTTATAGATTCCAGGAGAGAGGGCATTATCCTCTTCATTTATGTATCCACTTCTGAGGGCACCATGCTCTAACTGATAGATTCAAACCCAGTCATGTACACAGGCCTGATGAAAATCAATGGGTCTCAAAATAGACCAAATAGATGTGAATGCATATGGGATATTTGTGGTGAAGAGATGGGGTAGACTGAGGTGGGAGGGAGATAGGAAAGAGTGGGATTGAGGGGTCAGCGTGCATCGTGCACTTACCTGTGTCCTGTTACCAAGACAACACGTTTTAGTTAACAAAAGAGTCCTGAAAAACAACACTGTATAAAAAATATCAATGTTTTTATATTTGTGGTGAAAGGTGTCTGAAATTAGTGAAATTAGCCAGTCCCTTCTGGATTATAAGAGATATTTGGTCAGTATGAAATCTTTTTCTTATGTATTACAGAATTGAAATTAAATAAGTGAATCTCCTCTCTTCAACAATCTCCTCTCTTCATCACAAGCTATTAACTGTCACATGTCTGCATTTTTTACAATATAGATTTTCATTGAGTTCTTGTGCATTTCATAAAATACATCTTTTAAAATCTTTACTATTTATTTTATGAGTATAAGTGTTATGGATGCATGTATGTAAGTACACTCATACAATGCAGTGCCCACAGGTTGCAAAGAAGAGGGCTTTGAATTCTCTGGAACTGGAGTTATAGATGATGGTTAGCTGACATGTGGGTGTGGGGAACCGAATCTAGGTCTTCTGCATAAGCAGCCAGTGCTCTTAACTCCCAAGCCATCTCTCCAGGCCCTCATATAATACATTATGTCAATTTTACCTGATGTTGTTTAATCAAACCATTTATGTAATCAGTAATTCACATGAAATCATTAACTATGACCCAGCAAACTCCACAGATCATCTTTTCTGGACTCTCTTCCTCATTCTTATGCATACATTTTTAAAAAGACTATCTTTCAAACACCACAGTTTCAGGTGCTAAGCACATATGATGCATTATGGTTTTTTTCAATGGCAAATGGTTGCTACTAAACTCCGAAATAATGAAGCGAAAAGAAATGGAGATTGGCTCCTCTCTCTAGGCCTCAGCATTGCTTCTTAACAGAAATGACAGGTAAAATTACTCCATTTTCCATTAAAAAGATGCCCCAGAGTATGTTGAGGTTTGACACCTTGTATGGCACTGAATGCAAAGGAGCAATTATCTGTATTCTAATAACCTCCAGTGACTTGGGATGCTGCAGAATTGTAGGCTATGATCTTGTGTGGGGTTTTAACCAAAATGTGCAATTGTACTTAGAATATTTCTTCTTCTTCTTCTGGCAAAATACTGAAATCTTATGTGTAGGCAGCAACTAAATCATCATGAATTATATAAATACTATGTAGATAAGGAGAGTGCACATAGGTGTAGAAACTTATAGATGGCCATATGTATTTTAAAAATGAACTTCTTAGTAAAGTAAGATGCATTTTGCTCATTGCATTGGCATTGAAAAGCTATTTTTATTCACTCAGCATTAACAACTATGTTGAAGAAGTGGTTAGTGATCCACCTGGAAAAATTGTACACACATACACTCTCTCTCTCTCTCTCTCTCTCTCTCTCTATATATATATATATATATATATATATATATAATTTGAAGTTTTTTGAAGAGTAAAGAGTAATTTTGGTAGGGCTATCAAAAGTTTAAAAATACGTATCTTTACCAGGCGTGGTGGCACACGCCTTTAATCCTAGCACTCGGGAGGCAGAGGCAGATGGATCTTTGTGAGTTCAAGTCCAGCCTGGTCTACAGTGAGTTCCAGGACAGCTGAGGCTACAGGGAGACCCTGTCTCGAAAAAGCCAAAAAAATAAAAATAAAAATATGTATCTTCATCCTATGATTCTACTTCTAGGTAGATTTGTTAAACCTCTTGGAGAAAAAGTTTATTGTGGCAAAACTATAATCAAATCAAATCAATGAAGAAAGAACCCAAATGCCAGATAATATATTGCTTATAAGTTCTATATTGTGCTATAAGATTTCCTACTGACAGTAAAACTGATGAAAACCTCCATAAAATACAGGGAATACAAATACATCATTACATAAAAATAATAAGTTGTACCAGAATGATATGATATTATGAAAATGTATGTGGACCGAAAGTGTATACTTCTGTATTTATGCAAAAAGTGATATTTAGCTAATTTTTAATTTTTTCTCTATCTAAGGACATTCTAATTTGTTTTTATTGAACTTTTGAGCATTTCATGCAACACTTCTGAATCAAATTTAGATCCATTCCCCCTTCCATGTCCCCATCCCTGTCAGAGCTCGTGCATTCTGCCATACATGTCCTGCATCTTTTTCTCAGTCTTTTAAAAAAAAAATTTCAATGCAGAAGTTTACTGTTTGGGGCAGAAGTTTACTGTTTTGGTCAGTTCTTTGAACCAGTATTTGTTGTTGTTGTTGTTGTACCCTTTAATTTTATATTGCTCCAAAATATGATATATATGTAGAGTCTATAACAAGTTGTTTTTATGAGTGATTATGCAGGTAGTGGGCTTTACATTTGTTGTTTTCCAAATTATCTACAATGATCATACAACAAAATGAAGGAAGAGTGTATTATAAATTTTAAATTGGATTCCTTGTATATTTATTTTTTATGTGTATGAATATATTGCCAACATGTGTGAGTGTACCTGTCATGTAATCTGTTACGCATGACACAAGTATACTTAGATCCCCTGGAACTGAAGCTAGGAAAGTTGTTAGCTACCATGTGGGTGCTGGAAACAGAACCCAGGTCCTCTGTAAGAATACTCAGTGCTCTTATCTGCTGAACCATCTCTCTAGCCCCAAGCTTCCTTCTTTCTTATAAATCTAGAAACATACAAACAAGTATCACAGTCACTATTCATCAAAGAAGCTACTTTCACACCAGATGGAGACTGTTACAGAGTTCTACAACTGGTCACACAGACATTGTCTGTGAACTGTCCAAACCTAAGTGGTACATCTACAATGGCACCTCTACATTCAAGGCTCACGGAACATAGAACAAGGGATAAAAAAAGATGCTAACGGATCTCAATTCTCATTAGTAAAGCTCTTTAATGCAACAGAAGGCCAGGGACACAAAAGGTCACAAGTTGTCAAAACTTAGAGAGTAAGAATCTGTAGAGTGTGGGATCTTGGACAGGACTCCTATATTAAACTTCCCCCACCCAGGTCTCAGGGACCATTTCTGAAGAAGTATTAGAAAGATTGTAAGAGCCAGGGAGGAGGTGAATGGCCATATGAGAATAGAGTCCTACAAGCTTCTGGGACCCTGTTAATATGAAACTACAGCAATGGTGTTGGTATGCACAAGACCTATGCAAATTCAAGGCAACAAAATTCCAGCATAGAACTGTGGAAATGGGCAACAAGCTCCAATATTAGTTGAAGAATTATTGACAGCTGATTACTGCTGGATGAGGAAGAAATGAACTTCTTAAATGGAAAGACTCTATATAGGCTGACTAGACCCTAGTGGATGAACTTGCAGTGAGGAACTTCTGGGGATACCACCTTAACATGGTAGACCTTAACACAAATGGAGTGTAAGAATTCTGGGGGAAGGGTGTAATATAGGGGAGTGCCAGTAAGGAATTGGTATAATTATTATTAACACTGATCGAGATTTGTTTGAAATACACAAAAATTCAATAAAAAGATTAAAGTAAATCTGGACACATATATTACTTTCCTTCATGTATTTATTTTCTCATACACACATCAGTTTTATTGAGGAGCTAACATTGATGCTTAGAAAGTCTCTGAAATCATAGCAATTGATGATAGTTAACTGTTTTTGTAAATCACATAATTAAAATGGTAGAACAGAAGTCTCATAGTTCATTGGATTTTTACATAATTAAAGTAATCAAGTCTAAGTGTAGAATATTTAAAAAATAACCCACAAGACACAAAACTCACATGTCATCTCTGGATGTTCTTTCTAATACCTTTGCAGTCAATAACCACTAGAACATTAATTAATGATCTTAATATGATTCATAGTCATAAAAATAATAAACTGGGGCTGGAGAGATGGCCTAGCGGTTAAGAGCGCCGACCGATCTTGCAGAGGATCCGGGTTCGATCCCCAGCACCCACATGGCGGCCGAGAGCCGTCTGAAACTCCAGTTCCAGGAGAACTCCAGTTCCAGGGGAATCCGACACCCTCTTCTGACCTCCGCGGCATTGCACGACACGGGTGCACAAACCTGCATGCAGACAGTACATTGATACACATACCGAAATAAATAAAAATTAAAAAAAATTAAAAAAAATAATAAACTGTTTGCTACTTATGTAGTTCTTGCCTAATTACCTTCACTCTGCCCTATATCCTCTAAGCATATCTTATTCAATGATAATTCAAGTAATAATATAAAGACAGAATTAGAGGATGATTACTATTTGACTTGACCTGAGTTACAAAAACTTTTACTGGTGTACAGAACAGAAACTACTAATGAGTCTACCTTCAAACTGGAGAAGGATTCTACAATGTGTGTGCTTTCCTTCAGTTAAATCAAGGAGTCTGAAAAAATATATTCATTATAAATGAATTGTCAAGTGGCGTTGGCATACTGGTAGACAAGAAGTTCCTCCCCACTTGCTATCCCCCTCAAACAAAGTTTAACAACCCCAAAACAAAAAGAATCTAGAGGAGAGACATGGTGCTAAAACCTGTAGAGAACCCATGTAACAATGATGCAACCAAAAAACACCATAAGAATGGCAGCAAAGAAAACAGTAGAAGTTGTTCAGTGAAGTGTCTCAGTGGATGAAGATGCTTGCTTCTAAGCCTGCCCACCTGACATGACCCCTGGAACCCACATAATTGCTGAAGGTAGAAGCTGACTCCTGCAAGGTGTCATCTGACCTCCACACATGTATGTGCCTATACTCACACACACGACAAATATATAAATATTCAGAAAGGTTAAATAAAGTACACATTGTTTCCATGTGTCCACAACACACACTGAAAAGCTTCCTACCAAGAAGGATTATTTCATATACAGCTTCTTTCAGTTAGATGGAAGCAAATGTGTACTCCACCATCTATACTACTGAAACCTGAGCAGTCCATGTCATCACATACCCAGACTCCTGAACAGATTTCCAATGAGATGCTTGTGGATGCTTACTCCAGCTGACAGGGATTCTTAGAGACTACATTGCTGTCTGCACCAGATCAACATTCTGACATTGCCCCCCACCCTAGAATGAGCTGTGACTGGGGTCTCCTTGCCTTTCACCCAAACTTCCCACTGCTTAATGAGTGTGTTTCCACAGCTGAGATCAAATGCTGCTACACAGCCCTCTGGTTCCTTTTTACCACCAAAGTCAGTTCCGTTCATCAGTCAAGATAAAGCAACTCCTTCAATTGTGCATGCATCTATTCAAAGCTACGAAAAAAAAAAAAAAAAAAAAAAAAAAAAAAAACAGAGCCAACAACCAAACAAACATGTACTTTAGAGCTGAAGGATTCAGTGAATTACATGAATAATGAAATGGAGGACTTCAACAGCAGGCTTAAGCAGAAGAATCAGCAAACCAGTCATTTGAAAGCATCTGATGAAAGAGGGGAAAAAAGATAACAATAATTAAAAAAATCAGTGAATTAAAGTAATGTGCTCCAGCTGTCCCACTCTGGATATGTACCTTGACAGTATGAAATCTTAATATTAAGGAGATGTGTGTATTTCAGGTTTAATTAGCATTATTCACAATGACAAATATAGGGAAATGTAAGTCAATCAGCCACCGAAAAGGGAAAAAGTATAGCCCATACATAAATACACACCCACCCCATCTCACCACAGCTCAAAATGAAATGTTTCTCATCTTTTAAAAACTATTTTTCACAAATTATTTATATTTATTTTATCTATACGAGTGTTTTGTCTGCATGTATATAAGTATATCGCATTTATGTAAAGTTCGTGATGGACAGAATATGTCAGGATTCCTGGAACTGGAGTTACAAGATGTGAGCCACCATGTGGGTACTGGAAACCAAATCTGAGTCCTTTGCTAAAGCAACCATTACTCTTAACCAGTGAACCATCTCTCTAGATTGTCTCAATTTTTAACATATATTTTCTACCTATAAAATTACGCTGATGATGGGAAAATTGTATATGTTTCAGCTACATATATTCAGCAATGTGTATACTATGGAACAACCACCATAATTATTATTCCTTAACTCCATCTGCAGGTGATCCCTCACCCTCTTCTGACTTGGGTGGGCATTGCATGACATGGGTATACTTACACACATACAGACAATATAATCTTCACATAAAATCAAAATAATAAATAAAATGTTTTTAAAATAAATCAAAATAGGGACAAAAAGGTACTGAGTCAGGAGAATAGAACAGAGTCTGGGGTCAATAAGACCTTACATAAAGGATGCAAAATTAGCACATTTGAAAAACTTATTGTCAAATAGGAATGCTGGGCCCCTTTCCCTAACAAGACTCACTGGAACTGAATGGAGATTCATTGGTACAGGCTCACAGGCACTCCAGACTCTCTGAAGCTGACCTGTTACTCATTATCATACTGCAAATCTCATCTCTGCATAGAGATATAAGATGCTAATTGTTAGAAATAAGACAGTACAGGTACATTGGTTTGAAAAAGGTACCGAAAAACAGTTATCGTTCACAAATTATCTTTATTAGGAGAGTGCAATGGGGCCACAGGGCCATGATTAGACCACCATGTGGGAGAGCATTAAAAATGGACAGTACATTGTATTAGAGACAAAATAGTGGGACATTTAATTTTTTTGTTTTTATGTGAATGTGTGTGTTCCTGATTGTGTATATGTGCATCATGCTGCAGGTACATATATCCCTTGAGGCCAGAAGAGAGCATCCAATCATCCCCTAGAAGGAAAGTTTCAGGTGATTGTTAGCCGTCTGATGTGGTTGCTGGGAACAGAACCTGGGTCCTCTGCAAGGAGAGTAATTGCTCTTAACTTCTGTGCCATCTATCAACCTGCATGATAAGCCTTAATAACAAACAGAGGCTTCCCTTTCAACGCTGAAGAAGAGCATCATCAAGACCTGCCCATGTCTCCCTGCATCTGTCTCTGGAACAGAGTTAAGAACTTGCCCGTGCTGTGGTCTAACCGCAGCCCCTGATTTATAACCCAAGTACTACCTGGGTCCTCCATAATCCTTGGCACCTACATTATATTTTAGTAAATCACACATATCCCCCAAAATTATAAAAGTCAGATGTTTTCTTTGTTCTTTGGATTAGTCTGGAGACCATTCCTTGCTGATCTCTGAATATTGTTCTCTGAAGAGGCTTCCCTCTACCAACTGTTTCTCTCTCTCTCTCTCTCTCTCTCTCTCTCTCTCTCTCTCTCTGCCTCAAGTTTAAAAAGAACCCTCCCCTTTCCCTTAAGGTCCCATCATATATTGATTTCTGTATATTTTTCTGTTTATTTTTCCCGTCAAATGTTCTTCTTCCTATGTCAATTGTTAATCATGGATTGAAGATCCTTTCTCCTAATAAACTGCATCTTCTGAGGGGAATTCTGTATTCCCTTCCTTTCTGGACAGAACTGCTGTTTGACTGTCACTTCATTTATTATAGTTAACACATACTGTCTGATGTAGTTCCCACATAGCTACACAACAAGTGGCATGGAGGAGCTGGGAAGCTGCAACACAACAGCTTCTTCACTCTCTGTCAGAGAGAAAAATCTGCAGAGGGGGGTGAGGGGGTTGGCTTAATTTCTTCTGACTATGGGACCTGGCTGCTTAGAGTGATGATCCTCTTAAAGAGACAGGCCCATGATCTAACTAATGAGGAGTACAGTGAAGATGTTTTATGCAAAACTCCCTGTAGCTAGGTATACAGAAGAAATCCTGCATTGTGCAAATAACCCAAGAGCCCAGAGTGAAACTAAGGAAGAGTCTTCTACATAATATAAAATTCTTTCCTTTCTGCCAAAGACACATTTCAAGCTTCTAAACTTTCCCATGCTTTGGCCTAATTCTCTTGGAAATAGTAATTTTCTAATTACCACTCCCTGTTTCTGTTTCTATCCACATATCTCTGTTCAATAATTTGTTCTATGTCATAGAACCTAGAACTCTTGGCAGGTGTTCTCTGAACACTAATATACACTGGTGTCAGAACTGTGTAGTTGAGAGACTGTAAAACTAATTGAAATGTCAAATAAACATGATAAATCTCTACCTATGCACAGTCCCAAGCTTCCCTGTATGCTCAGAGACTGATTTGAAGTGGTTTTAGGTTTGAAGGTATCACAGTATATTATATTGTTCAAAGAAAGCCCAACCCTCAAAAAGAGGTTTATATATCCGTCAAGATTTCCAGAAAATACTGTAGTTATTACACATTTCACTTTTCAAAATAAAGTGACAAATAACACCAAAAACAAATCAAAAGGCTGCATCCATGCTTTGTCTTCACCCAATTGTAAAATTTAGGAATTTATTCACAAACCTTACAGACAAAGGAACAGAACAAAGATTAAATTAACAGAGATATTATGCATCTGCAACCACATTAAAATTCATTTTAACCACTGTGTATGTACAAGTCCCAGTTCACTAGGCTTTCATTAGTCTTCAGACAGTTCCATTACTTTACAAAGCCCAGTGGAAATTTGCATTTCCCCAGGCAATGCTTCCTTAAGTGACTGACCAGGAGTAAGACTGCTACTGGACTCACAGTGTTAATGGACCACACATCAATTAGCAGCAGAAGGAAGTAGCCTTTACACTGCATGTAAATTAAGCATAGGATCAGCAGGCTTTTTAAGCATTTCCTAGGGAAAATGCACTCTGGAGACTTCTCTTCCCTATGCAACAGTAAGTAAAAAGAAGGATGATTCACCCTAAATTCTGCCTCAGAGATGAATTAAAGTGGCTATTTCTATCAGGAGGAGAAAGAACAGGTGATTTCTCACACCAGGGAGCCACTATTAAGGACCCAGAACTCTCCTCCGGCTGTGTTCCTCATATTTATTTCCTATGGGTCAGAAAAGAATTAGAAGTGAATGGCCTTCTCCATTGCTCACCAGGGAAACACCTAAGCCTAACTCCTGTTTTAACTTTATACATTACCTACTGTCCAGATGCTGCTTTTGCGAGTCTCCTGTTAGAAACCTTCAAAGTTGTAGAAGACTCATAAAAATAAGAAAGAAGTCATAGATTTTAGGAGGGAGAAGCAAGTTTAAATAGATGCCAGAGGTTGGTGGACAGGACAATTCCAGATGGAGTCACTGGGAAAAGAAGACTTCTTATAAAGACCATCATACCACTTTTGAACCTCTGGAAACTCTCCGGTAAAGTCTAAAGGACCCAGTCCATAATCAGAGCCAATACTCAACACACCTGTGAGCAGAATACTGTGAATCTGAACGTGATGTGCCATATTCCAATAGTCAAAATCTCATCTATATGTCAACTCAGTCATATTTATGGTTTAACCTTTTCACGTTGTTGGTCTATTTTAGTATCCATGAAGCAGACATGCAAATGAATACTGGCCCACAGCCCCTTAGGTACATCACACTAATTCCAAATTCAATATTAAGGTAAAATGCAAAGTCCCAGAAATCACTTTAAATATATCTGTTGTTGAGAGTTTCACAGAGAAAGTGTGTGCATAATTTATAGCCTTGATAAAAGTCAGATTCTAAAGGAACTACCTAAACTCTGAACTCTCCAAATCTGTTCCTAATCCAAACCATTAATGACCTACTTTCTTTTGAATACCTCCTTCTCCATTCTTTACATCATTAGACATTCACCACTTAGCAATTTTTGAAAGAATTTAATTAAGCTCTTCATATCCAAGAAGATATTGATTGACCTTAGTAAGTAATTCCATAATGAAATTACTTAACCTAACTCTCTCTTCTATCTCAAGAACAATTTGATTGCAGTGCATATGTATACTTTTTTAAAATAAATGTTTTGGTTATTACCTGAGATGTATAGTATGCTTAAGGATGAAACGTTAACATTAGAGAACACCTCAGGTGAAACTGGGCTTCACCTGTGTTAAAAACTCTTCATTGAAAGTTTTAAGTTGCATCAGAGAAACAAGCAATACCTGACCGATGGCTCACTTGGCACCTATGATTCTGTCCGCTGTGTCATCACAGAAGAAAGTAGATATTCTGAACAATCTTCCCTCTGAGAATCTTAGCAGGATATAAGCAAGTATATCCATTGCAGGACTATAATTCCAGAACCACTCTGTAGGATTATAAACCATACTTTCATTTCTTTGCAGATCCCACCCCTAAAAGCAATTGGTGGATGAAGCTTGCAAACAGAAATAATCAAAATGCTGCAACAGAAAATCTGATAGGAGGCATCCAGCTCACCAAGAAAAATACTGAGCTGCATTCATTAAGCTCCTAAATGCTCAAGAATCACTGATTTGAATATGAGGAAAATTATCCATAACAGTTGCATGTTTTTTAACCTGAGAGAATATGGCCCTTGGTATGGGCTTTGTCAGCAGTTGCTGAGACATGTAATGACATATATTTTTCCCATAAAGACATGTTGGATCTCACACACTGAAATATGTCTTATGAAACATTTGGCTCCCTGCTCTCATGACTCATAAGATTTACTGAAAATAAATAGCACTGTTTCCTGTTAGTTACAAGTAAGATACACTCTCCAGCTATTTCATCTTATAGATAAAGATAGGACATTTGCTTGATTTTATTTCTAAAACAAAAACTTAGATTGATTAAAGTCTTTCCCAAGGTCTAGATGAAGTATAAATTATTGATCAACCCCCAGAAGCAGTCCAGCAGTATTTTTCGGAAAACTTGTTTCCTATTTTTGATAATGTGTTGGCTTACTCTTCACAATAGCTCTAACTCTACTCACCTATACAATACCCGAATGCATACCTCTTGCCTCAGGGATTGTGTATTCATTTTTTTCTTTTTTTAAATATTTTATTGAAGTTTTGTACATTTCCTATATCACTTCTCAGTTCAATCCAGACTCATTTCTCCTTCCATGCCCCTCCCTCTGTGCCTCACAAGTTCATACAGTCTCCCATACATGTCCTGTATCCCCTTCTGAGTCCTCTCAAAGTTTCAAAGCAGAGGATTTGGCAGTGGGGGGAGAGCTCTATTGTTTCTGTCAGTTCCCTGTCCCTGTTCTTTTGTTGTTGTCATTCCCTCCAATCTGTATTGTTTCAACATATGCGTTTATATATGTCACACATGTACTAAAATCATGTCATCTGAAAATAAACTGTTATTTCCAAATCATATTTCAGGATTCATGTTTTCCCTTTTAATTTTATATTGCTCTAAAATATGCAAACATACCCTCCACCCATACACAAAAATTATACAGTCTGAAAATAAGTAGTAGGATAATTCTAGAGCCCATTAAAGGATTCACATTCTGGGGCTGGAGAGATGGCCTAGCGGTTAAGAGCGCCGACCGCTCTTACAGAGGACCCGGGTTCGATCCCCAGCACCCACATGGCGGCCGAGAACCGTCTAAAACTCCAATTCCAGGAGAACTCCAGTTCCAGGGGAATCCGAGACCCTCTTCTGACCTCCGCGGCGTTGCACGACACGGGTGCACAGACTTGCATGCAGACAGTACATTCATACACATACAATAAATAAATAAAATTAATAAAAAAAAAATTTTTAAAGGATTCACATTCTAAGAGCACAGTTGCTTTTACATAAATAGAAATATAATATTAGTTAAGTTACTCAGTTTGCTTTACAAGTAGGTGCTTGGTGTTAGCATCCACAGATGAGGGATATCATTCTTCCTTTGTTTTTCTGGGACTGTGCTACTTCACTCAGCATAATAGCTTCCAGTTCCATCCATTTACCTGCTAAGTTCATGCTGTCATGTTTCTTTACTGCCCTATAGAACTCCATTGTGTAGATGTACCACATTTTCTCTATCCATTCATCAGTTGATGGGCACTTGGGTTGGTTCCAGCTCTTTGCTATTGTGAAGAGAGCTGCAATAAACTTGGCTGTGTATGTATCTCTGTGGTAGGCTGAATCTTGTGGGCATATACCCGAGTGGTATGACTGGGTCAAGTGGTAGGCTCATTTTGAGTCTTTTAAGGTTTCTCCACACTGCTTTCCATAGTGGTTGTAAAAGTTTACATTCCCACCAGCAGTGGATGAGTGTTCCCTTTTCCCCCACAACCTCTCAGGCAATTGGTATCATTTGTTTTCTTGATCTTAGCCAGTCTTATCTGAGTAAGAGATATCTTAAAGTGGTTTTAATTTGCATTTCCTTAATTATTAATGATGTTGAACACTTTTTAATATGTTTCTCATCCATCTTGACTTCCTCACTTGTGAAGTCTTTGTTCAGCTCTTTACTCCATCTTTTTTAAGTGAGTCGTTTGTTTTCATACTTCTTTATTTTTTGAATAGTTTATATAATCTGTAAGTTAATGCTCTGTCAGATGTATCAGTGGTGAACGTTTCCTTCCACTCTATGGGTTTTCTCTTCGCTTCACTGTTTCTTTTTGCTGTACAGAAGCTTTTGAGTTTAATGAGGTCCCACTTGCCAATTGTCGACCTTATTTCCTGCACAGCTGCTGTCTGATTTAAAAAGTCTTTTCCTATGCCTATGTCTTGTAGGTTGCTGCTAACACCTTCTGAGTTTTAAGTTCCACATTGAGGTCTTTGATCCATTTGGAGCTGATTTTTGTGTAGGGTGAGAGGTAGGGGTATAATTTTATTCTTCTACAAGTGGTGATCCAGTTTTGCCAACACCAACATTTGCTGAAAATGTTGTCTTTCTCCATTGAGTCTTCTTGGCCCCTTTGTCAAATATGAGGTGTCTGAAATTGTATGCACTCAAGTTTGGAGCTTTAGTTTTGTTCCATTGGTCTACGGGTCTGTTTTTGTACCAGTACCAGGATATTTTACAATTATAGCCCTGCAATATACTTTGAAGTCTGCTATAGTGATCTCTCCTTTTCACTCATGGTTGCTTTGGCTATTCAGAGTCTTTTGTTTTTCCATATGAATTTAAGGATTTTTTTCAAAGTCTGTGAAGAAACTCTTGGGGATCAATAATTCTGGCTACTGATGATATGTTGTGGCACTTAAGAGCTATATTCATAACTAGGACTCTTTCCTCCCTGGTAACTGAAAATTTTCTCCTCTTTCTTCTCTCCAATTTCTATTCTTCAACCTGTCTTTCTCTTTATAATCTTGGAAGAACTAAAAGAGTGTGTTTGCTATAGTTTAGATATGGAACTCAAGTGTGTCTGTCCTTCAAGGATTCTATGTTGAAATCAAATCCCCATTGTGAATTATTAAGAGGAGCAGAGATTAATCCCACTATATGCTCAGAAGGGGGCATTTGGGATTAGCTGATGAAGGTCAGATAAGGTCATGAAATTAGAAGTCAAAACATTGACACTGTATACCTTTTAAGGAAAGGGAGTCAGATCAAGGAGATTCCAAATCTGTTCCCTGTCTCTGGACAAACTCTAGCTGAAAACTCTACTGCAAAGTCATTACCAAATGTTGCCCATTAAGCCTGGGCCTCTAGAACTATGAGCCAAAAAGGCATTTTCTTTATAAACTTACCTAGTCTATGATATTCAGATTCAGCAATAGAACAAACACCCAACGAATGTGCTTTAAGTAAAATTTTTAGAACTAGGACTCAGAGAACATCTCAATTGAACTTGATTTAGTAAGAAGATTCTTTCTGAGTAATAGTTCTCCCCATTTTCTCCCTTATGGGTTAGGTGAGATTAAAAACAACATCACTGAACCAATTTCTACATCTAGCATAAACCGAGTAATCATTCATTCTCTTTTGTACCCAAGGGATTCTGATCTCCAGCAAGGATGTGAGCATTATGTATTAAAACCTTAATGTTTAGGTGGAAGGGTAATGTCTTAATTATGCTGCCTTTTCTCTCTTCCCCCATATTGCCAGCTGAATTAGTTTTATCATGGTCATCACCAAATAAGTGTTTAAAACAGCTTAAGGGAAGAAAGTTAATTTGCTCATGGCTTCAAAGATTTCAGTCTTTCATGGAGAGGAGGGTATGGTAGAGTAGCCTACATCCAGGTTGATAGGCAGTAGGAATGAAGCACTAATTAGAAGGGGTCAAGGCAAACACAGCTCCCAAGTACATGCTTGTATAGACTTGCTTTCTCCTATCAGGCCTGCCTTCCACAGGTGGACCCCCCTGCTAATATTCTATTCAAATGTTTAATCCATTTGTGGATTATTGTATTCACTGCATCTGCGCCCTGATGATGCAGTCCTGTCCGTCAATAGTCATGCATAGAGGCACACTTCACTAATCTCCTAGGTCTTTCTCAATACATTCAAGTTGGGGCTGGAGAGATGGCCTAGCGGTTGAGAGCGCCGGCCGCTCTTACAGAGGACCCGGGTTTGATCCCCAGCACCCACATGGTGGCTGAGAACCGTCTGAAACTCCAATTCCAGGAGAACTCCAGTTCCAGGGGAATCTGAGACCCTCTTCTGACCTCCGCAGCGTTGCACGACACGGGTGCACAGACTTGCATGCAGACAGTACATTCATACACATACAGAAATAAATAAAATTAATAAAAAAATTAAAAAAAAATACATTCAAGTTGACAAGTGCTTCATTTGCCAGTAATAAACTTCTTATTTTATGATGTTGGATATTTCAGTCTCTCTCCATAATCATTTTTCCTAAATGATAAAGTATATTCCATATCTTCTATGTAAAGCAAATTTCATAAAACATCTGATGTATTTCTTACAACCCTTTTTTTTCTGGTAGAATATGTTATTATTTCATAGATGAAGGTACAGAAAACCATTTTTTTCAATATTGATTAATTCTGATATAGTGAATACCGTTTGTTGTTTGGTAAGTAATATATAACAAGGGCTATTTCTTATTCAGCTTGTTTTAGCTATAAACACCTATGACAGATCAGTTCAGCTGGAAAGTCCAAATGCCAAACTCAGCTTCTTTATTGGAAAAGGCCAATTGCATCTTTGTATTCTTTCCTTCAGCTGGAACAACATTTCATCTATGTTAGCAAGTAAAATATAGTATTAGGGTATATTCACAGGGCATCTGCAAAATCAGGATTTAAACTAATTTAACCTATGTACCACAGTTATGTTGAACAATGTAGTAAACAGTTTACTGGTAACCATATGGAAGTTTTTCAAGTCAGAATTCTCTGAAAGACAGATTTCCTCAAACTTAATAGTAAGTAACAAATACTTAGATCCTGGAACTTATTAACAAGGTAAATGCTACTGCAAATTACAATGTTATATGTTCTTAATCAATTCTACAGTGTATTTGTAGACATGCTTTAATCAACCTAAATGCATACCATGGTAATTTAATAAGGAGTGACATACTCTTTTAGCATAAGATGCACTAAGGCCATAGAGCACAGTAACATTTAGTAATTTATACATGAATTAAACCCAAGATTTACTTCAGGAGTAGGATGAATCACAAGTGATAGCTGTGAACTTCAGATGCTTCAATAGAGACATATTACCTCCCATCTTCTAGAATTAGGTAGCATTTATTTATTTTATTTTATTTTTTGGTATTTTTGAGACAGGGTCTCCCTGTAGCCTCAACTGTCCTGGAACTCACTCTGTAGACCAGGCTGGCCTTGAACTCACAAAGATCCGCCTGCCTTTGCCTCCCAAGTGCTAGGATTAAAGGCGTGCGCCATCACGCCCGGCTCAGGTAGCATTTATATTACCATCTCATTAGGTATGTCAGCCAGAAAAAAAAATCAATTTTGCAAAGCACGAGAAGGGAATGAGGTTAAGAAAATTCAGGCAAGGACTGGGTGTGGTGGCACAGGGTTTTAATTCCAGCCCTCCCAGAGAGAGGAGGCCAAGTCTAGAGAGGAGGCTGGTCCACATAGTGACTTCTAGGCAAGCTAAAAATCATGCAAAATCTCCCCTAGCATTTCCATCCAAAGAAAGAGGGAGAGAAAATAGGAATATCAACTGTAAAATAATTGTAAAATGATTTTTCTAAATTTTCATTCAAATGTGTGTAAAAATTGGGGGCATAAATGGATACATTGGTATATGTATCCATTAATCCTTAAGTTAGTATGTATGGCACACATTGTCCTCAAACAAAAAATAAATACATCCTAGAAGTATAGAAACCAATAAATTTGATGACTATAGGTGCAAAAGTCCTTAGCAAATGTTATGGAAGCAAAATCTTATCTAACAGCATGCAGAGGAATTATTCAACCTTACCAAATAGAATTAATTACAGAGATGCAAAGCTGGCTCAACACATGAAAGTTGATTGATATAATATTTTATATCCACCACATTAGACATAAAAATATGACTATGTAAATAGTACATTAAAATAATTTTTTAGTATAATCCAAATAAAATAATGATTAAAAACTCTTGACAAACTAGAAATGTAGATATTTCCAAATATGACAAAGGGGATTCACAAAAAACTTAGAGATAATATTATATTTAATGGCAATGAGCTAGACTTTCTCCTGTTACTGTGAAGAAAATGTGGGTTTTTCTCTCACCATATATTTTCAATATTGTCATAGATAATGCAATAATACAAGAGAGTGAAATAAAATCTGTACAGTTTGAGGGTGATGAGATAAAACTGTACTTGTGTATAGACTTTAGATAGGTAATTTTGATTGTCAAATTGATGGACTTAAAACCACTATGGAGATTAATCAATGGTATATCTCTGGGCGATTTTCTAGGTTAGGTTAATAGAGGTAAGAAGTCTTACCCTGATTGTGGGGAGCACCATTCCATGGTTTAGGGCTCAGAACTGAATTAAAAGGACAATGTTTCTAAGTGTAGTATTCTTCTCTGTCTGATTGGTAACTGAGTATTTAATATGACCAGAGGCCCTCCTGCATCTGCAATCATTTCTCTCCTTCATGGACTCTATCCTTCAGAACTGTGAGCCAAAAGGAACATTTCCTACATTAAGTCTCTTTTATCTGGTATTTGATAACACCAATGATACAAGTAACTAATATTGACACAATTATGATACAGAAGGGGTACATGAAGGAGAAACAATGGATATTTACATTCTGGAATTAGTAGCCAATTATATTTCAGTAGAGCTTCTATAATTCTTTATTCCAACAAATTTATAGTATCTTTCTCCTTTATTTATAGAAACTCAAATACCTAAAATAAGGAGTGACTTAGAGAAAATATGTGTTCCCCTAGAATTTAGCCATTCCCTTCTACAAAGAAACATCAGTATCAACTCAAGAAGCAAAACAGACCAGGTGTGGTGGTGCATGCCTTTAATCCTAGCAATTGGGAGGCAAAGGCAAGTGGATCTTTGTGAGTTCAAGGCCAGCCTGGTCTACAGTGAGTTCCAGGACAGCTGGGACTACAGGGAGACCCTGTCTCGAAAAGACCCCCCCCAAAAAAAGCAAGACAGAGCCAGATGAAGCAAATTGATAATATTACATTAATATTCAAATATTTATTCACATTCCTATGTTCCACTAATGAATAAATTAATTTCAAATTTGAAATAAAATGTTTTATCAGTACTCAAATATTAATTGCATAAGTATACATTTAACAAAGTGTACACAATAACTGTATGAGAAAGGCTATAAAAGTCTCATGAAAATAATCAAGGAATAACTAAATACATGCAGAGATAGTCCTTGTTCTCAGATATTAAGACAATATTTTCAATGTCAGTTGCTTTTTTTTTTTTTTTTTTTTTTTTTTTTTTAAGACAAGGACTCCCTGTAGCTCCAGCTGTCCTGGAACTTGCTCTGTAGATCAGGCTGGCCTTGAACTCTCAGAGATCTGCCTGCCTTTCCCCTGAGTGCTAGGATTAAAGGTGTGTGTCACTATGCTCAGCTTAATGTCAGTTGTTTCTAACACGGCCAGTAGAAATGCAATACGTTTCATGTCCCAGTGAGTCACGTCAAGAGGCAACAAGTCTATAATAGCAAAAATAACATTGAAAAGACCAGCACTAGGCCTCTGGCACTGCACAATTTACAATTTAATGTAAATCTAATCAAGACACAGTTACATTGGCAAGTCAAGACACATGGATAAGTGGAACAGAACAGATAACCATATAACACAGAAATAGGCATACAGGAATACAGTTGAATCATCTTTGACAAGGTGCAAACATAACAGAATGCAGACAACTTGGTCTTTTTACAAATTATGTTCCCCAAACTGAGTATTCACATGCCAAACGTATAGACACAGATATTTTACCCTTAACATGAAACTGATTGATGACTGACCATATGCATACATGTAAAATAAAAATCACAAAAATCTGAGTAAATGAATATAACCCCTGATTTGGAGTTGGCTTTGAAAGCATAATTTATAAAACAGGAGTCCAGTGGCAAAATTTAGTGGTAATAGGGGCTGGAGCTCTGGCTCAGCACTTAAGAGTGCTGGCTGCCCTTATAGAGGACTCAAGCTCAAGTTGCAGCACCTACATGGTAGAATCAAACACCCTCTTCTGACCTCCATGGGCATTGTACAACCTGGGTGCACGCACACACACACACAGAGGCAATACACTCACACCAATAAAATAAAAATAATAAAATTTATTTTAATTATTTGTAATAAAAACTTCACTAAAACTGGGGTCATGCCTCATGAAAGAACTACCAAGTGAAAGAGAGGACATGGGAATGATGGGAGAAAATAGTGAGTTACAAAATGCGTATCCGAAAGTATTGTTATCAAAAGTAAGTAGAGAATACGCAAATTATTTTTCTTCAAAACAGGGTCTTGTGTATCCCACTTTGGACTCAAATTCTTCATGTCCTTGAAAATGGCCTAGAAGTTCTAATTCTCCTGCTTCCACCTTTTGAGTGATAGAACTACTGTACTGCCCTAACTACACTAGTCCTGATCATATAACCAATAAATTCTGTCTCCTACACCAGAAATATCCACACATCCTGTGGGAAAGGAACTTTGTGTGTGGCTTGAAGTGAGAAATTGTAAGACCTATCCTGGGAGGATCTCCAGTTGTCTGATATCTCTGTGGGCTTCCAGAGTTATCTGTAGCTGGAAGATTCAGGATATTACAATGATTCTTGCCTCGCCCTATCTCTGCAAAGTTCCAGGCCCGTTCCCTAGAGGCATTGAGCAGAATGTCACACCTCTAGTTACCTGTTGCACAAACCGGAGTTCTGCAGCTCTTGGATTAGAACCAAGTTGACTCACCCCTCCCTTCCGCCTGCTACCCACTTCCTTGCCCAAAGCACAGTAGTCTTGAATATATAGACCTCACTGACAGAAAATAAATGGAGTTCCTATCCTCCCCAGTTCTCCACGTGTGTGTGTGAGTCTGCTTATTTTTCCTATGGGTGTTCTCTGATGGTATTCCTTCCCCCTTCTTTCAGGAGCAGAGCCCAGAGACTGCCAGCCTGCAGGCAGGAGGCAAGTCCTGGATCTGAGCCAAGAAGGGAAGGACAGCGTGTGGAAGGTGGTCACTCATGAGTCAAAGACACCACACCCGACAACATCCACATCCAGTGATCTTCTATTCACAATAGCTAGGCAATGAAATAAGCCTAGGTGTCCATCAGTGGATGAATACAAAATGAAAACTTGGTGCATATACACAATGAAATTTTATTCAGCTGAGAAGAAAACAGCAATTAAAATATTTGCAGGAAAATGACTGAGAATGGAAAAAAAAAATATCCTTAGTGAGGTAACCTGGGCCCTTGAAGTCAAATGTGGCATGTTCTTTCTCAAATATGGACCATAACCTTTAAGTTTGATATTTGTTTCTTTAAATTGCAGAAACTTGAAAGTGACAAAGGGGCTGTGTGTGTGTGTGTGTGTGTGTGTGTGTGTGTGTGTGTGTTAATCCCAGAAAGTTCAGGATATTAAATGAAAACTCAGGTGGCAAGAATGGGAGCCTCTCAGCAGTCGCTGGCTGGGAAGCTGCCAGAGGTCCCCATAACTATACACATTATGGCCGTTTCCTTTAGTTGTCTACCAGAAATGGATGGCAAGTGTCTGCTGTTGAAGATATCGTATACCTTGGCTGTAAAATACAGAGAATCCATTTTGGATCTGGGCTGGAACTTGCTCTCTGCTGAATAGCTTTCTTGGTGCAGCTTTGCTGCTAGGTAGCCAGCTGGAGGTGGGGAATTCAACAGTGGTCTTCCTCACTTTTGGACCTTTCATCCTATATACCAACTTGTCCGGAAAGATGCTTGTACTAATATGACAGTGGTATAACTGTTCTGTGGGTGACCAAATGATGCCTGATCGGCTCTGAAGTCCACTTACCAGGAGGGAGTTCATGTCCAGTATTGGGGACCTGTGACTCAAAAGTCACAGGCACCAGGGCTGAACCTAATGTTTTTGTTTTACTAAACAGATACATTTTCAAACTGCCTCCTCAATACTTATGTTTACATTAGTGTTGTCCTCAGCCTCCATCAAAGAACTTTTTCTTTTCACTTAATGGCAATTAATGCAGAGACTTAGAGCTGGACAATGAGTTGAGAACAAGTGACTACTGAGTGAGCAGCTTTAAATGAGCCACCCATATTAGTCCTTCCAAAGAACAAGGAACATGGAGGAAGAGGGGGACAGAAAGAACACAAAAGAGGAACAACAGAGATGGGTGCTCTGAAATACTGTCCTATGAGCATAAAATAGCTGTGGCGTTCATGATGTTCCAGAAACCACTACTGCTTGTATTGGCTCTGGTCAATAGTAATTTAAATAGACACAAGGGAAGGCAGCCTTTAGTGTTTTGTGTTAATTTTGAACTATGTCTCTGAACTCTGTATACAAAATGTAGACTATATGGGTGTGGGTAAGACCTTTCCTTGGGATTTATTAATAGTTTTCAATGGGAGTTTCTGTCTGTCTACTAAGGTTTGACCAGGTAAAATTTTCTAACTGGACATTCCCTTTGATTTCTTGTAGATCCTACAAGCTACAAGTAGTTTGATATTTCTGTTTCAGTTCCTCCAAGACAAAGGCTTATGCCATGCCACTTAGGCTGTAACCCATGTGTTCACAATGTGCACTCTCTCTCTTGACAGCTGACAGCAATGTGAGGTAAAATCGTATATTGAAAGCGGTGGGAATTCAATCATGCCTACATCATGAACTCTCTTCATAGGTATTCTGCCAGATTAAAGGAAATGTTACTTTTGGAAGTATGCCTTGCCATTGCACAAAGGCACAAAAGAGAAATGAAAAACATAAGCAGACCAAGCCTCCCCAAACAGAGCCTCAGTAAAAGGTAAAACAGCCTGGGATCTGAACTATTCTGTGCTCACAATTGTTCTCTCTCTCTCTCTCTCTCTCTCTCTCTCTCTCTCTCTCTCTCTCTCTCTCTGTGTGTGTGTGTGTTTGTGTGTGTATGTAAGCACTCATGCATGTGTGAGGCAGTGTGTTTTCTGTTGGGAGCTTACAGGCAACATATAAAATTAAAATCCAGCTGAATTATCCATTACTCACTTTAGCAGTCAGAAGGAACCAGATATAGGTCAGGAGTTCTCAACCTATGTAGACAGATTGAGGCCAACCTAGCAAAGTCTTTTGATATACAAAGCAATGGGGTTATTATATTATAAATATATGAACACAAGTCATGAATAATTTAGATGCTTGGAACTCTAAATAGACACAAATTTATGAGATTAGTGATTCCTTACTTTTGCTCACAGATATCTTGTTGAAATAGAACACAATGTAACAATGTAAAATTAATTAATACTGGGATACTACATGTCTTCAAACCAAAAGGCAGATACAAGTTTTCTTTAGCTGATGGAAAAGAGCCAGTAAAATGACTCAGTGGGTAAAAATCAAGGAATTCTCAAAAGATGAAGAGCAAATGGGTAAGAATATTTACTGATTGTGCATTAAATATTTTACTGAATACTTTTTTTCCTTTTTTTTAATTTCTGTATGTATACGAATGTACTGTCTGCATGCAAGTCTGTGCACCCGTGTTGTGCAATGCCGTGGAGGTCAGAAGAGGGTGTCAGATTCCCCTGGAACTGGAGTTCTCCTGGAATTGGAGTTTCAGACTCCAATGGCGGTTCTCAGCCGCCCTGTGGGTGCTGGGGATCGAACCCGGGTCCTCTGCAAGAGTGGTCGGCGCTCTTTTTTTTTTTTAATTTTTTTTTTAATTTTATTTAGTTCTGTATGTGTATGAATGTACTGCCTGCATGCAAGTCTGTGCACCCATGTCGTGCAACGCCGCGGAGGTCAGAAGAGGGTCTCGGATTCCCCTGGAGCTGGAGTTCTCCTGGAATTGGAGTTTCAGACGGCTCTCGGCCGCCATGTGGGTGCTGGGGATCGAACCTGGCTCCTCTGTAAGAGCAATCGGCGCTCTTAACCTCTAGGCCATCTCTCCAGCCCAATACTTTTGTATTTTATACAGAACATCTGAATTAGTCTTAATCACCTTTATACCCAGTGTGGGATAAAATACATCTTCTTTGGAAGTGGACTTGTCATGAGACAAGCTGTGAATTACAAACATGGAGTCTAGTTTACTTAGAGGGAGGGACTAAGGGCAGTGCTAAGGCAATGCTTACTGAAAATGTACACTAGGAATTCTGGGAAGCTGCTAGAACCAAATTGAGGGAGAAGCCAGGGGCATATAAAAACTAGCCTCATGTGGTTAGGACTCCATCGCCATTTTGGCATCGTGGGCAGAGGTCTCCAGCTTCATGCCAAGACTCTAGGTAGCCATGAGGGAAAAAAGAATTGCTACTTGGCTAGTAAGTAATATCTTGTCCCATCACTTTGTACGCAAGACTGAATAAGTTCTCTAGTCTCCCAGAAACTAAGATTGGAGAATGTGCACCTTGATTTGCCTGGGGACCAGATAGCAGCAGGGAGGGACAGGACATACATAAGTATCTCCTGGTAGGAATCTCTGCAACATACCCACACCCATTGTTCGCCCTTGGACAGCTCCCCCCACCCCAGAGTTCATCCAATCTGTCATTTGTCTTAAGGCCTATTGTGTCAAATTAGTGCCCTGACATTCCTCAGTGCAAGTTCATCCACTGAGATCTAGTCAGCTTATCCGGAATCTCTTTCTTTAAGAAAATGAGCTCTTCTTCACCTAACATTAATCAGCTACCAACAATTCTTCAGCTAAGATTGGGATCTACTTCCCATTTCCCCAGTCCATGTTGGGATTTTTATCTGGATGAATTAGCACTGGTCTTTGGCATGCTGACACTATTGCTGTAAGTTCATATGAGTAGGGTCCAAGGACCTTGTAGGACTCTATTTCCATATGGTCATGCACCTCCTCCCTGTTTTTTTTTTAATAAATAATGAGGCTTTTTTTTTTAATCTTCATCATCTTTAGCCATTGAAGAAATGAAAATTAAAAAGACCTTTGAAGTTTAATCTTACCTTATTCATAATGGCTACTATTAAAAATCCCAAAAGAAAAGCAAACTAACAATTTTAAATGCTGGCAAAATTATAGGAAAAAAAGTCTAAAAAATCTGTTGATGGGAGTGCAAACTGTGGTAGAGGCTATGGAAATCAGTGCAGAGATTCCTTAAAAAGCTAGAAATAAATCTACCACATGACCTAGCAATACTACTCTTAGGAACAAAATCAAAGGACTCCATATATATTGTATTACAGAGATACCCGTGTATGAAAACTCAGTGCTCTATTCCCAATTGTCAGGAAATAGAAACAACTTCGTCGTCTCTCAACTGAGGAATATGTAATGAAATTATGGTACATTTACACAATGTGACAGAGCAGTACTAAATAAGTTTAGGCTTCATAGAAGCATGTATTGCAAAGTATGCATATTAACATTTTAGGTGTAATTAATGAGAATACCAACTAGAGTATATAAAATTTATAACCCAGGTATTGGAAAGCTGACTCAGAGGTTTAGAGTACTGGCTGCTTTTGCAGAGGATCCAGGTTTGATTCCCAGCATTCATATGGCAGCTAGCATCTGTAACTACAATTCCAGGGCATCTGACACACTTTTCTGACCTGTGTGGGCATTGCATGACATGAGGTGCACGTACATATATACAAACATAACAGTCATACACAAAAATAAAGTATTTAAAATAAAATACACTTTGTAATGCAGAAAAGGATAAAAATAAATACTAAAAGAATATTAAAAGAAGAAAAATTTACCTAAGCCCAATGTAAAATTAGAAAAATCATCTAAACACACTTAGCCCAACTAGTGCTTAAAAGATGAAAACTATCATGTGCAGCTTACAAGAATTACCTCACCAGCCTAAGAAAGACATGTATGTTGCAAGCAAAGCTGTAAGAGCTCAGCCATCTAAGCCCTTTGGAAGTCAAGTCCCAGAAGTTGCACGTTGATCTACTGGACTTGGTTGTTGCCCTGCTGGTTTTTGGTATTGTTTTGGTCCAGTGTTTCCTCACTATGCCTCTATTCCTCAATTTTGGAATGGGAATGTGTATTCAGTTCCACTGTACATTGGGATTGTAATTTGTCTTTTGATTTTACAGGAGCTTACAGTTAAGAGATTGGCCTGAGTCTGAGAAGAGACTTGGACTGAAAACTTTTGAATGGCATTGAGACTGGTAAAGACTGTGGGGACTTTTGAGGTTGGACTAAATGCATTTTGCATTTTATATGGTCAGGAGCCTATGGGGGCCAGGGAGTGGAATGTGGTGGTTTGAATGAGTTTCCCCCATAGGCTCTAGGTATTCAGAAGTTTGTCTCCAGTTGGTGGCGCTGTTTTTGGAGGTCTTGGGGTGTGTGGCCGAGCTGGAGGAAGTGTGTCACTGGGGGCAGGATTAGTGAGTTTTAACAAGCCTCGTGGTCTACAGTCCCTCTCTCTCTGCTTCCTGTGCTCTTTGCAAGATGTGACCTTTGGCTTGCTGCTCCGGCTGCCATGCCTCTCTAGCCGCCATACCTCCCACCACAGTGGACTCTGATTCCCTGGAACCATCAATTGTAAGCTCAAATAAACTCTTCCTTTTATAAGTTAAAAAAAAAAAGAATTACTTCAATAAAATTCAGAAAATATTTTTAAAGTAACTAGAAGTTATAGATACACATATGAGGAAAATGGCCGATTTTTCCTTATATGTGTATCTATAACTTCTAGTTACTTTAACAATATTAATAACAAGCAAAAGAAAATATTGAGGGAAAAGCATCTGCAGTTATGAATAGAGACACATTTTGCTGTAGGACTAATTCACCAAAAGCTAATTTTGCATTTACTACACTAACTGCTTCACCTAGGTGTCCAAGCATCATGATTAGCATTCATCTGGTAGTGTTTAACTACTTTAAACATTTCATCATAAGGGAACCTTGAAGATCTTCACTTTATGCTTCTTTGTTTCCTGCTCCTTCACAAGTCCCAAAATTGAGAGTCTCTATTTTTTTTCAGAATGCATAGCTTCTCATATCCAAATTCCCATAATAAATATTTTAACATTTCAGCATGATAGGGGAACCCCATCCAGCCATAATACTAAGACATTGGGTAACCTGAATCCAATTTTCTTTTGTGAGGTTTGTTTCAGTCATAATATTGCTTCTTGAAATGCAGCAGAAATATTTTGCTGGAAAAGAAAACTAGGAAGTGATATCTCATTTTATGATGATAATTTTTGACAGAATAGCCATTTTATCAGTAAATGAATTCCTAAAGGGAAGAAGAATATTGAATCTCTCTATATTTCTGTTATTCAGTGTCCTCAAATATAGAATGAAATTTGGAATAAAAAATAATAAACTGCAAAGAAGATATCACAACAGAGCCATTTAATTTCTTTTGCTAACACTCTATTTTTTCTCTCTAAAACTCCAGAGCAAAGACAAAATATAGCATTATTTCCAGGAAGTATAAAATCATTTCCCCCTTTATATTAGTATACTAAAGTAGGATTTGCATGCAAATATAACTGATGCTTTTGGCTATTAACTCCAGGGTGTCATTAGACACCACCCACTCTTGAGGATACTCACTGTGGAAAGGCAGCTCCTGAGAACATCCTTGGTATAAGAATGGCTCTACTACCACCCTACATTCCAGAATAGAGACACCCAGGTGCCATAAAGTGCTCTAATCAGCTCTGCATTAACTGTCAGTCATGGAATGGAATGCTCCAAACCGTAAAATAAAATAAAATTTTCTCTTTTAACTTAATTGTTATAAGTATTTGGTTATATGACAGGAAGACTTCTTTTGGGGTGTGCACCACCACGCCCAGCTGACAGGAAGACATTTAACAGACTCCTTCTTAAGACTGGTTTTTGACACCTCAGTAAGAGTTAAGATCTTCTATTTTTGACTCCATAAACCATGTTTATTGCTCTTCTGTAACTCTTACCTCATCCTCGCATTGGTTGGCTGGAAGAAAAAAATTCTGGAACTAGGAGTCAAAGGAAACCTGATGATTGATAGAAGATGGACATCTTGGACTCTGAAGACTCAGGTTTAGATGTTTGAATTCCATGTCCCAGAGTTGGAAGGGTCAATTGCTTAAAATTCTCCAGTTACCTTAAGTCAGTGCTAGTTATGATCATTTGTCAAGTGCCCAGGGGAACTGAGAGTGTATAAGATGAGTCAGACGCTCAAAAGAAAGAAATAGTCCCTTTAGATCTGCAAACGAGTCTGTGGAAATCTCTGTTTTCTAACAAACATCTATCTATCTATCATCTATCTCTCTATCATCTATCTAATCTATTATATTTGTCTCTCCTCTATCTGTCTATATCTATCTATCTATCTATCTATCTATCTATCTGTCTGTCTGTCTGTCTTTCTATCTATCTATCTCTCTATCCTATCATCATCTATTTAAATGTGTATCTCTACCTATCTTAATAGTAGACATAGGGACTTTGAAGTGAAGTTCTGTCACTTACAATTAGTATTACCAATGCACAACTTACTAATCTGAACTTTATTCATTACAACTATATAATTGTCAATGGTTTTTATTTCACTTTGGTAAAAATATTCAATAAATATCTATAATTCTGCATATGTGCATATGAAAATATGAATATGTAATTATTATTGTGATTTCATTTGAGGCTCCAGATGAAGGCCAGCCCCTTACCTTCTTAAGTAAGTCACAGCATTTGCACTCCAACCACTTTTGCTGTTTGATTGTCTTGAGTCTACTTTGTACCCAGAAATTTAGGTAAAACACCAACGCCATGAAGCGTTTGAAGTTAATTACATTTTTCATTTAACAGAGAACCCTCCTTGGCTGTTTACTGTTATCCTAACCACTTTGTGGCCCTTGATGACAATGTTCACTTTTTTGGAGCCCTAAGAAACAAAAGAGTCTGACTTCTTATCAAAATGTATGCCATGTCAAACTCCTATTTCACAAGTAAAAGGAAAATGGTTGTACCCTTATGCAATTTTGCATCCTATGTATTCTATAGCAAGGGCAATTGAAAAATAACCCAAACAGACTGCACTGTTCCCAAAACTCTCGGCCGTGTTGAAATCCTTGTCACCAGACTAGTGGACCATAGCAATACTTACTCTATTATCTACCCCTTCTCACTGGGAACTACTGCAATACTACTACTCCAGTAGTTTAAGAAATAATAGAAATGTCAGTCATAGAAACTGACAAGGTGCATTTCATGTATAGCAATTGAGATGATGGATGGCCTTTCAGTTCTTTCACTTATTCAGTTCACATTTCATAAGAAATTATGCATACACTATATTAGAAAAAATATTATGAAAATCAAAGTAAATTACTACTATAAGAGATCTAAAACCAGACTGTCAATCACCATTCACTCATTGGACAAACAATAAACCAAATAAGGTTGGCTTTGAATAGTTGGGTAGAATATTTTCTTGAAAATGTCACATACAATTAGTGAGTCATAATTAATCGCGCGATCTGATCGCTTAGTGCCACTCTACGCGCCATCCACATGTCGTCCTCTAATAGAGTACGCCTCCATACGCGCCTTATCACAAACGTGCGTGCATGACGTGCCCACATTGTCAGCTCGCACGGTCCAATTCGATCCCGTCATGCTGTGAATATTAAGCGCGAGTCCTGGCAAGACAGGTTACTTCAAGATACAATATTTACATTATATATATATATATAATAGAATTCTTCCTCTATCCTTATTTATTCTGTCATTATTTATTCTGTGACATTAATTTTCCTTCAAATATAAAATAAAAAAGCAAACTTTCAAGTGTTCTTTTCGACATCACCATTGGCCATTTAAATTTACTTTGGGTTGGTGCTGAGAGATGACTCAGTGGTTAAGATCACTGGCTGCTCTTGGACAGGACCTGGTTTCAATTTTTCAGAATTCATGTATTTGCTAACAACTTTCTGTAACTCCGCTTCCAGGGAATACAATGCCCTTTTCTGGCACATATGACCACGGCATGAACAGGTGCACATACATATATGCAGGCAAACACTCATACACACAAAGTGAAGATAAATTAGTTAAAATAATAATTAATTTAATTAGGTAGGTCTAGCTTTTTTCCTAGCATTATGATATTAACTGCATAAATGGTTATGAAATATTAAGTGAGCCTTTATAATATCAGACACTACATAAAGGTAGATCTACTCATACTAGAACCTCCTTAAATATTAAAGTCCTTCCAAATGTTCTAAATATCTTTATCAAATATTTAGCCCATAGCTGATGCCAGTCCTTAGTACTTATTCTCTTTGAAACTATTAATTCTCTAAGAATCATTCTCCATATCTCTAGAACTTTCCTATGTCCTGTGTCCCATTAACTGCGGTCTTTTTCTGGTTTAGTGTCTATGTATTTTGTACTTATTTTGTTCCTCTTCTTCTATTCAAGAACTTCATCCAAGGATAAATTCCTCTTTTAATTGTTTAAATCAATTATTTCAATTTATGAGTTTGAATGTATGCTTGCATGAGTTTATGTGCATGATATGTATGCAGGAGTCTGTAAAGGCTCAAAGAAGACATTGGATCCCGGGGAACTGGAGCTACAGATGAGTGTGAGCTGCTGGGTCAGTGTTGCATCCCAAAGCTGGGTCTCCTGCAGGAGCAGCCGTTGTTCTTAACCAGTGAGCCATTTCTGCAGTTTCAAAGAATAAATTATTGCATTTGTTTTTCAATATCTACTCTCTTGCTCTTCTTTGGCTGGCCTTTGCATATGATGCCAGACTCCTTTGCTTACTATAGTAAAGTGGGTGCCCTTTGCATTTATGTTTCTAGTAGTGCTCTTGAATACTCACTAGCTTCAATTATATAAGAACACCTTGGGAACTTATTTTCTATTTTACTTGTACATTATTCCTATTGCTAATAGCTGCTAAGACATCACAGAGGTATATTAGGCTATGGAGACACATCACAAAACCAGTACACATTTTGTAATTTCTTCTTCATCCCTCTCCGCAGTAGTTACATCCTCCATTACTTTTTTTTCTAAAGATATTTACAAAATCCAGTGCTCAACAGCTCAGAATTACATTATGGTTTCTCCGTACTATTTTCCTTCATGAACACACAATGCACAATTTAAAAATTATTATATTATTTATTATTTTAGTGGTTGTGTGTGTGTGCATGTATTATGGCATACAATCAATTCCCTGTATCCCCATAAGTATGGAACTTGGGTCATCAGGTCTGGCATCAGATATATTTGCTTACCAACTCTCTCATGTATAATACACAATTATTGTACAATTTCTGACAATGTGATTTAAATGTCTTTTCTTCTCAGATACTCATCAGTTGCTATACATTAACCTTAGCTGAGGATGCATATATTAGTTAAATTTATGAAAATGTAACCCTGTCATAACCCCATGAGTCACTCCTGAGATGCTTTCTGAAGAAAGGACATGCACATTGTTTGGAAATACTTCTATAACAATCCTTCGCTGTCAGTGCACACAGCCACTTCATCTACCTCAAAGAGCTCTTATGCTAGTTACTATCTTGAATTAGCAACCCATATCCAGTGATGAACTGAGAGACTTGAATGTTAAAGGTCTAGTAAAGATTTTTTAATGTTATAAATAAAATACCCTTTTCTTAAAAATAGATAAAAAAAAAAGATTTATCTTTGTGTTTGTGTGAGTATATGGTACATGTATGCAGTTGTCAACAGAGGCCAGAGGAGGGCATTAGATCTCCTGGAGTTCACAGGTAGTTAATGAGCCACCTGACCTGGGTGCTGGGAACTGAATGCAGTCCTATGGAAGAGCAGCAAGTGCTCTTATCCACTGAAAATTATCTCCAGCACCACCACCCCACTGTTTTTGTTGTTTTTGCTGTTTTAGGATTTATATGATACTCTTTATAGATGTATGCTCATTGAAAGTATAAAGTAAATTGTTTCCAGGTAAATTATAGAGTTGTCCAACCATCACATCAAGTCAGATTTAGAGCAATCACACCATCTGAAATATAACTCCTAGGAAGGCACACCCATGTAGGGCCATGTCCGTGGAGGTCAGAAGAGAGCATTAGATCCCATGTAACTGGACTTATGGATAGTTGTTACTCACCATTTGGGTGCTGGGAATCCAACCTGGATCCATTGCTAAAGTAGTCAGTACTCTTAGCTGGTGAGACATAAATCCAGACCATATCTGTAATTATTTTCATAAACTTATTTCATCAATGCAATTTTGCAACATCAGATCTTTTGTATCTGGAGTCTTACATGCAGTAAATTTTAAAATATTTTTTTAATTCATGCAAGTTTATTCCTTTCATCACAGGCACAGGTCATGAAGTTTTATCTACTCTCTAATGGTTCTCTCTCCCTGGCATGCTTCAATTTGTCCATTCACATATTAAGGAGCATTTGAATTGTCTAAAGTTTTTATCAACTATGAGTATAAGAGCTTTAGAACCATGGATTTTCAAATCCTTGAATGGAAAACTGTTTTTAATTATTTTAGACAGGCATCTAGGAGGGATCTTTCAGTCATACAGTTAAGTTTACTTTTTAAATTAGAGATAGTATCGATGGAAAATTCTATTCTAAAGTGTTAATTTCATTAAATATTGCTACCAACAATATAAGAGGGCTCAAATGTTTTCATATTCTATTCAAAACTTGCTACTATTATTACTTTTATTATTAATATTACAGTCAAGCTAGATAGGAATTGATTATATCATCAAGGTTTTAACTGGAAATATCACTTATTAGTAATTTGTTAATGATCTTTTTCTAATTTTTTTAAATTTATTTTTGTATGTGTATGAATGTACTGTCTGCATGTAGGTTTGTGCACCCGTGTCATGCAATGCCGCGGAGGTCAGAACAGGGCGTCGGATTCCCCTGGAACTGGAGTTACAGAAGGTTCTCAGCCGCCCTGTGGGTGCTGGGGATCGAACCCGGGTCCTCTGCAAAAGTAGTCGGCACTCTTAAGCACTAGTCCATCTCTCCAGCCCCGTTACTGATCTTTTAATGTGTATTTATCAAAGAAAGTTGCTAACTTATTATATGCTGGAATTATTCACGTATGATAAACACTATCATTTATCAGATATTTGATAGTATAAGGTAATACCTAGTCTGCTGGTAATCTTTTGATCTTCTTGGTAAAATTTATTTATTATTTATTCATGTATTTATTGACTGTGAATGTCTATTTTGCCTGCATTTATGAGCACATTGGTATACCAAATGTGTTCAATGCCTACATAGGCCAAAGAGGATATACAATCCCCTGGAACTGGAGTTGTTAGCCTCCACGTGTATCCTGAAGACCAAACTAAGTTCTCCCTAAGAGCAACCACTGCTCTTAATGATTAAGTCAGATCTCTAGGCTGCTTTTTGATTCTTTTTCTTTTTTTTCCCTAATGTACTGTCTGCATGTAGGTTTGTGCACCTGTGTCATGTAATGCTGCTGAGGTCAGAAGAGGCTGTTGGATTCCCCTGGAACTGGAATTAAAGAGGGTTCTCAGCTACTATGTGGGTGCTGTGGATCGAACCCTGGTCCTCTGAAAGAGTAGTTGGCACTCTTAACCGCTAGGCCATCTCTCTACCCCCTCCTTTTTGTATGTGTGTATTTTTGAAGCAGGGTTTCCCTGTAGCCCCAGCCAGCCTGGAACTCGATATGGAGACCAGGTGGCAGAGATCTGCCTGCCTCTGCCTCCTGAGTGCTGGGATTAAAGGCATGTGCCTTTTTGATTTCTTAATGGAACTTACAAAGATCCACCTGCCTCTGCCTCCCGAGTGCTAGGATTAAAGGCGCGTGCCACCACGCCCGGCTTTAATGGCATTTTTTAAAGTATAGAAGCTTATAGTTCAGGTGAAGTAATTTATATATATATATATATATATAT
>VZQC01014635.1:355686-445905 GCA_009823505.1 Rhizomys pruinosus | reverse complement strand
AAAAAAAAAAAAAAAAAAAAAAAAAAAGAGTTTTTTAATTCTAAAGAGATGCCATAAAAGTTGTTCCTATATCTTCTAGATGTACTGAAGCTTCGTATCTGTGATCACTTTAAGGCATATTTAGGCATGTTTTGTTTTATTTTGGTTTTTGTCTTTTGAGTTAGGGTTTTTATGCAGCCCCAGCTGGCTTTGAACTCACAAGAAATGTATCTACCTGCCTCTGGTTCCTGAGGGCTGGGATTAAAGGCGTGAAGCACCACACCTGGCTGGAAAATAAAACTTGTATTCACTGTTAGTGGGAGCGCAAACTGGGACAGCTACTATGAAAATGAGTGTGAAGATTCTTTAAAAATTGAGAAATCAATAAAACACATGATCTAGTCATACCACTCTTGAGGAACCCCCCCCAAATAAACCTCTATATTTATCTACAAAGATGTTCATTTGTCATCCTCATTGTTGTTATTTTCAAAATAGCCACAAAATGTGAGTGATCTAGATGTCAGTCAATTGATGAGTGGATGAAAATATGCTACATTTATACAAGAGATTATTATACAACTGTCAAAAAAAAAACCTGCATGAAATTTTCAAGAAAGTGAATAGAACTGAAAACAATCATTCTGAGTGAGTTAATCCAGACCCAGAAAAACAAATGTCATTGGTTTTATGTCATAGCTGGATGTTAGCTTTGGATTGTTAAGATATACATGCTTCAGTTGGAAAATCCAGAGTGGTCAGGGAACTCATGGGAGGCAATGAAGAATGCAGTGATATGAAGGTGGAGATGAGAATAATACTACAGGAAGGGTTAACTAGGGTGGAGAGTGAGAGAGAAGAGCAGGGGAGGAAGTATGGGGAGGTATAAGTAACACCAGAGGACTTTAGAAAATCCATATATAAATCTACTACTATAGAATTTTATTAAGGTTTATATACACACATTACAAAATGAAATTAAAGACTTACCTTATAAAAAACAAGGACAGGGGCTGGAGAGATGGCCTAGCGGTTAAGAGCGCCGACCGCTCTTGCAGAGGACCCGGGTTCGATCCCCAGCACCCACATGGCGGCCGAGAGCCGTCTGAAACTCCAATTCCAGGAGAGCTCCAGTTCCAGGGGAGTCCGACACCCTCTTCTGATCTCCGCGGCATTGCACGTCACGGGTGCACAGACTTGCATGCAGACAATACATTCATACACATATGGAAATAAATAAAATTAAAAAAAAAAAGAAAAGAAAAAACAAGGACAAATCACACTGATACTAACTTCTAAACTTTAAGTCTATTGCATAACTTCCATTGCACTGGAAGGTGCTGTGCATACTATTGGAAGAGAAAGTAATCCTCAACCTTATGTAGCTGTGAGTCCTGTGACCTACAACTACTGTCCTGGCAAGCTAGGCCTGCTGGTGCAATAGTGGCATGAATATTATAGGAATAAACAACCACATTCTTATTAGATTAAAGTTCTGCTTCATCAGGCAGAGCTATATACATGACACTGAAATATCAGGTCTCAGAATTTGAATTTTGACATGTCACAGACCATCGGGGAGAGCCCAATATTATTATTCGGATAAATAGATATTATATTAAACTTATTGCTAGAGATTTAGTTATTGTTATACCCTTAGATTACTGTATCTCTCAAGTCTCAGCAGAGAATTTACTTATGCAGAAGATGGTGATTAACACAGAGACCCACAACTGACCAAGGTACAGAGAACAAGTGACTGCAGAGGACTTATCCTGAGTAGGACGCCTATGTCAAACTTCTATATCCAAAATCTCAGTGATCACTGCACAAGATGGGGCAGAGAGATTGTCAGAGCCAGAGGCTTTGGATGACTACATGAGATATAGTTTTCTAGATAGCAGGAAATTATTCACATAAAATCGCAGCAATGGTGACAGTATGCACAATTACCTCATAAGCTCAACCCAGATAGAGATGGGGAGATGGGTAAGAAACACCAAATCTACCTAAGGAACTAAAAAAATCTAATGACTTAGAAATGCAAGAATCTGTCTCTTTTAAGGCAATGATTCTTTGTGGGTTAACAAGGCTCCAGTAGAGTTACAGACACAAATTTGACTCTATAGGCATAATATGGATATATATATATATATATATATATATATATATATCACATTAATTCATGTGGGGATAGTAAGGGGGACACAGATAAGGGAGGGAATCTAAATACACTAAAGTATAAACATATAAAATATATTGAATGCAATTTGCAAATTTTCAGTTAAAAAGGGGAAAAATAACAATGTACACTTGTGAAATAGCTACTGTGCTCGTTGATCTATAATTAAGAATACATTCTCTTGATTACTCTAGATGTATACCAAGCTTGGCATTCAAGAGCATGAGATAGCTTTCTGTTCTTGGTTTTGGCCACTCTAGGTTATTTTCAGTAAGTGGCACATAATGTCAGTGACTAGGATGAATTAACTTGGAATAAAGTGGAGCCCAGGAACCTTGGAACGCAGCTGTGACTTAGATAGGGTAGAGAGATTGAAAACAGTATCTCATAAACTCTGCCAGGCAGAACACTGCCTGTTTGATAAGAGACTAGCTGGTCAACAAGCCCTACATCCCCTTGTTCCAAGGTTGATGCATCTTGGTCAACGACTTTCAAATATATATATAATCTGCCTCACACAGGTCTTTTGTGTAAATCTTCTCACAACTTCTCTGTAATAAGGTCACATATCTCGCTTCTTCAAACTTTCACTTGGAATGCTGCTCCTGCACAGGCTTTCTAAAGGTTGCTAATATTTTGTCTATATAAACCTGTGTCCTTGGAAAAAGAATCTGAAGTTCTGCAGGGGACTGTCATCCCGGGAGTGATTCGTTGTCACCCTGCACCACACCTACCTTGGCTACTGAGGGGCGAAGGGCGTTTTTGTGAATATTGGAGACCTTCTGCAATCCAACATGTCATTTCTGTTTCATCTGATCTATGCTGTCTACAGGCTATGAAACAAAGTACATTGTTTTGCTTCTGAAACATATCATTTTTATTACATGTATGACACAAAATTATTTTGTGGGAAAATGGGAGAATTTGCCTGGACACAATGGAACCTAACACATTCATCCTATTTAAATAATTCTTTACATCTCAGGATGGTCATGTGTACTTTTTGTTTATTTTCTTATTTTTAAAAAGTAGTAAATGTGTTAGTATGGTTAGTATTCTGTCTACTCAACATTCCACTATGTTCCATGAGCCTTAAGTGTAGAGGTTATATCTTACCAGCAAAGCTTCCTTGTTTATTAGAGTGTGATACACACAGAAGGCCACAAGCTCCCAAATTATAGAAAATAAGAAACTGTTGAGTAGGGGTTCCTGGATAGGTCTCCTATACTAAACCTCATCCACCAGGGCTCAGTGACTATTGTAGACTGGAAAAGCTTGGGGTGGTGCATGACCATAAGGAATCTGTCTTGTAGGCTTCTGGGAATTTGCAAATTTAAAATTATAGCAAAGTTTATAATGAGCACAAGACCCATGTAAACTCAATCAATACAAGATTGTGTATTCAATTTGGGTCCACGAACTTGAATGGATAGGCTTTAACATACATGACAGAATGCATGGATCCAGTGGGAAGGTTAATGGATGTTGCAGAGACAGAAAGAGTTCCAAACATAATTAAGATGTTGAAATGAAACTGAAACGACTTCTTTGTCATGGGATGTGATAGTATCTTTACCTTTTAAAATTATATCTAATATTTATTTGTACACTGTAGCACACATCATCTGATAGCACAGGCAATATTTATATATACTTTTCCTTCTACAGAATGAAGCATTAAACTATGGAACATAACATTTGCAAATATTCACATGCCCACTCTTTCTCATTGAGTATATACCATGGTCCATAATAGATACTAGATTAATGTTGATAGAACAAAAAATTGAAGAAAATTGAAAGAGGAATAGTAAGGAGATTTGGAGGACAAAATTGGACTATGTCGTTCCTGAGAATTGATCTCTTGCTTTCAAATCACTGTTCTAGATGCTGAAACTTTTATTTATAGGAAGGAAAGACATTATGTGATAGTTTAAAGATAGGTATTTGTTTTTCTGACTGATTTGTAACTTTACTTTTCTCATTGATACACTTGCGTTTGAATTATTTGTACTGTGCTCCTGAGTTTTTTTGCTGTGAGAGCAGAATCAAACCATGCAGCTACCACACTCTTTGAACCATTACTTAAATTATCATTAATATTCAACTATAGTATATGATATTTTTTTTAATTTTTTTTATTAATTTTATTTATTTCTGTATGTGTATGAATGTACTGTCTGCATGCAAGTCTGTGCACCTGTGTCGTGCAACGCCGCGGAGTTCAGAAGAGGGTCTCGGATTCCCCTGGAACTGGAGTTCTCCTGGAATTGGAGCTTCAGACGGTTCTCAGCCGCCATGTGGGTGCTGGGGATCGAACCCGGGTCCTCTGTAAAAGCAGTCGGCGCTCTTAACCGCTAGGCCATCTCTCCAGCCCAGTATATGATATTTTAAAGACTGGAAAGGATTATACTTCTCAGTTATCTAACACTGAGAAATAATTGAAACCATTCAGGTTCTTTTATGATCACTTATGGATAAAAGAATTATTTTCACATCAGCAGTTTTATATTAGTTTCATGTCCAAATGACTACATTCTAGTCCAAGTTAAATTTGTTCGTTCTTGAGAATGAACAAAAAGAGCTTAAGGACCAGATAGTGTATACTGCACACAAAAGTGTGCTTTATTTGAATTAATTTGGATTTATTTTGAATTCATACATATAACATCATTATATATGCAGAAAGAAGAGCAGTGGTGTATTCAGATCTACCTGAAAGTCAAATATGTATTAATCTGGAGAAAGAAGTCAGATACAAAAAAGTCTTGGGACAAGAAGCATGGCTCAGCTATTTAGAGCCCTGGGTACCCTTGCATAAGATCCTGGTTTAGCTCCCAGCTCTTCCATGGTGACTAACAACCCTCTGTAACTCCAGTTCCAGGGGATCAGACATCCTCTTTGGAGATACACTGGCACTGAATACATAGGTGCACTTATATACAAGCGAGCAAAACCTCATATACATCAAATAAAATGCAGCTTTGTGTTCTGCATTTTTCAGTGTTAATGCTCATACAGTCAACATGTCAAATCTTGTATCTATTATTATAAAATAATTGACATGGATTTGGGAGGGGAGTGGGAGTTGAGACAGAGTCTCCCTGCAGTCCCAGCTGTCCTGGAGCTCACTTTATAAACAAGGCTGGCCTTTGATTCACAGAGATCGGCCTGTCTCTGCCTTGTAAGTGCTGGGATTAAAGGTGTGTGCCACAAAGCCCAGCGACATTTATTTATTTATTTATTTATTTATTTATTTATTTATTTATTTATAGAATTTCCAAATTATTTAATAATGGAAAGTAAAGAAATCTATATTCATATCTACATTTGTAATACCTTAGTTGGATTAATTATTTAAATTAATTTTCAAATACATAGATTTGTTAATATTAAATGTTAACATGATAAATATGACATATATATATATATGTATGTATGTATATCAAGGACTCATTCCTAAATATTTCATAACCTTTGCTTCTTTTTTTATAAATTTTTAAGTATATTTTGTACAAGTTTATCAAATCTAGACCCGTGTCCCCCACCCTGTCCCCCCACCTCAACAGAGCTCATGTATTCTGCCAAACATGCTTTTCATCTCTTTCTCAGGCTTTCTCAAAATTCTCCACGTGGAAGTTGACTGTTTTGAACAGAAGCTCACTGTTTCAGTCAGTTCTTTGATGCAGTCCTTTCTGTTGTTGTTGTTGTTTCCAGTATGCATCACTCCTAACTGCTTGGACAAAAGCTCAAGGGTCCATGCACAAGAAATACTTACAACTAGGTAATTGGCACTAGCATCCATAGATGAGGGATACCATTCGTTGTTTGTTTTTCTGGGACTGTGTTACTTTACTCAGCATGATATCTTCTAGCTCCAGCCATTTTCCTGCAAAGCTCATGATGTCATCTTTCTTTACTGCTGCATAGAACTCCATTGTGTAGATGTACCACATTTTCTCTATCTACTCATCAGTTGAGGGGCATTTGGGTTGGTTCCAGCTCCTTGCTATTGTGAACAGAGCTGAAATAAACATGGCCGTGTGTGTATCTCTGTGGTGGGGTGAGTCTTGAGTGTACATGTCTAGGAGTGATATGGCTGGGTCGGGTGGCAAGTTCATTCCAAGTCTTCCAAGGGTTCTCCACACTGCTTTCCATAGTGGCTGTATGAGTTTACATTCCCACCAGCAGTGGATGAGTGTTCCCTTTTCCCCACAGCCTCTCCAGCACTTGTTATCATTTGTTTTCTTGATCCTAGGTCCAATAAGACCTAGCCAGTCTTATTGGAGTAAGATGATATCTTAGAGTGGTTTTGATTTGCATTTCCTTAATGATTAATGATGTTGAACACTTCTTAAGGTGTTTCTCAGCCATCTCTAATTCCTCACTGGCGAAGTCTCTGTTCAGCTGTTTGCTCCATCCATTGAGTGGGTCATTTGTTTTCTTTCTTCTTTGTTTTTTGAGTAGTTTTATATTCTGGAAATCAATGCTTTCTCAGATGTTTCTGAGGTGAAGATTTCCTTCCACTCTGTGGGATTTCTCTTCACTTCCTTGATTGTTTCTTTTGATGTACAGAAGCTTTGGAATTTAATGAGGTCCCATTTGTCAATTGTCAACCTTAATTCTTGAGCTGCTGCTGACTGATTTAGGAAGTCTTTTCCTATGCCTACGTCTTGTAGTCTGCTGCCAACTTTTTCTTCTATCACCTTCAGAGTTTGGGGCTTCACATTGAGGTCTTTAATCCACCTGGAGTTGACTTTTGTACAGGGAGAGGTAGGGGTTTAATTTCATTCTTCTACAAGTGGTGATCCAGTTTTGCCAACACCACTTGCTAAAGATGCTGTCTTTCTTCCACTGAGTCTTTTAGGCCCCCTTGTCAAATATGAGGTGGCTGAAATTTTATGTGCTCAAGATTGGATCTTCAGTTTTGTTCCTTTGGTCAACAGGTCTGTTTTTGTGCCAGTACCAGGCTGTTTTATGACTATAACCGTGTAGTATAGTTTGAATTCTGGTATAGAGATCCCCCTGTGTTGCTCTTTTCACTCAGGGATGTTTTGGCTATTCGGGGTCTTTTGTTTTTCCAAAAGAATTTAAGGACTTTTTTTTCCAAGCCTGTGAGGAAAATCTTGGGGATTTTAATTGGGATTGCATTAAATCTGTACAAGAGTTTGGGTAGAATGGACATTTTTACAATGTTAATTTCCCCAATCCATGAGCATGGGAAGTTTTTTCATCTTCTGATATCTTCTTCAATTTCTTTCTTTAAGGGTTTAAAATTTTTGTTGTAGAGATCTTTGGTGTCTTTAGTTAGGTTTGTTCCTAGGTATTTTATTGTTTTTGAGGCTATTTTGAGTGGGAAGTTCTCCTTGAATTCCTTCTCCTGTTGCTTGTTGTTGGTGTAAAGAAAGGCCACTGATTTTTTAGGTTGATTTTGTATCCTGCCACTTTGCTGAAGCTGTTAATCATTTCTAGTTTTCTGGTGGAGTTTTTAGCATCCCTTAAGTAAACAATCATATCATCAGCAAATAGGGATAGGTTGACTTCCTCTTTTCCAATTAGTACTCCTTTAATTTCATTTTCTTGCCTTATTGCTCTAGCAAGTGTTCCAAGCACTATGTCGAACTGGAGTGGTGACAGGGGGCAGCCTTGCTGAGTTCCTACCTTTAAAGGGAATGTTTCTGTCATTTCCCCATTTAGGATGATATTGGCTGTGGGTTTCCTGTATATGACTTTGATTACATTGAGGAATGATCCCTCCAATAGAAGAGGCCCTCCAATCCCATTCCTCTAGGGCTTTAAGCATGAAGCGGATGCGGATTTCATCAAAGGCTTTTCCATGTCAGTTGAGATGATGGTGTGTGTTTTTTTTTTCTTTCAGTGCATTTATATGCTTAGTGATGTTTATTGATTTTGTGTTTGAACATCCCTGCATCTCTGGTATGAATCCAACTTGGTCATAAGGATGATCTTCTTGATTGAGTCTGTATGCGATTTGCCAGTATTCCTGTTTAGAATTTTGGCATCTGTGTTCATTAGGGGATGTGTCTATAGTTCTCCTTTTTGGTTGTCTCTTTGCCTGGTTTCGGTAATAGAGTGATGCTGGCTTCATAGAAGGAATTTGGGAGATTTCCCTCTGTTTGGGAGATCTCTGGCATTTTTTTTAATTACTTCTTGTTCTTGACATATCTGTGAAGGGGGGATTTCAGTTGAGGAATTTCCTCCATCATACTGACATGTGGCTGTCTATGATATATTTCTTAATTGCCAATTGATGTAGGAAGGTCCAGCCTATTGTGGGTGGTGCTGACTCTAGAAGTTGGCCCCAGGCTGTTTTAGAAAAATAGCTGACCAAACCAGGGAGAGCAAAAAAGTAAGTAGAATTCCTCCTTGCTCTCTGCCTCAATCCTGCTGGATTCCTGCCTTCATTTCTGTCCTGAATTCACTCAGTGGTGAACTATGACATAGAAATATAAAGCAAAAAATTCTTCCTTCACTAGGTTGTTTTGGTCAGACAAAATACAACAATAAAAAAAAAAAAAAAAAAAAAAACACCAGAACACAACCTCCAAGGACATCTTATTGTTTACCGTCTTAAAAAATGCCATTAATCTTAAATTTCCATGGATTAGGAATCTAAGCAGAGCCAGATATTCTGGGCCTTGCAAGATATAAGGCACCTCTTTTTGGAGGCTCTAAACTCCTGTTCTGTACTTATACAGGTTGGTGGAAAAATCCAGTTCATTGTAATCACAAAGCTATGACACCTTCCATGTTAAGCAAGCAATACTATGTTGAATTTATAAGACTCTCTGACTTTTGACACCAAATGAATTATTGCAATTTTCATACAAGATAATTTGATTGTATTCAGATTTTCTGTATTTCTTTTTTTTTTATATTATATATATATTTTCTATATATATATACATCCACACAAGCACACACACAAAACACATACATATAAACTACACACACACACACACACCACACACACACATACCAATATGGCCCATAGTATTCAGTTTGTTACCATAAATGTCCTTCCGTATGGTCCATCCACTGGCCCCCACTAAGAATCTCATCCCTGTACAACACTGTCTTTTTTCCTTTATATAAGTCATAAGTGCCAAAAGTTTCTTAGGTTGAGTTGGGATTCTTACCCACTTCTCCCACAGGCTGGGAATTTGGCTGCTTTGAGGTTGCATAAGACATGTGCATGCACTGCTGTCCCCACTACTGAGTCATATTTGTAACTGCACCTGTCTGGAAGACTGTTTACTTGTCTTCATCAAACCCTTTGGCTTTTAAAATTCATCAAACTTTGGCTTTTAAAATCTTCTGCCTCCTCTTCCAAAATATTCACAAAACACTTTGGAGGTACAGTTTTAAAATAGTTATCTATTCAGGGTAAGCCTTTTGTGCCTCATTCTTCTCTGCATATATTGGCCAATTGGGGTTTCTGTTTAATCACCATCTGCTGCATAAAAATAATTTTCTAATAAGACTTGAGAGATGTACTTGTCATATGTGTAAATGTTTTGTGTAAGATGCATATTTAGGGTTAATCATATTATAGACACTTTTTATCTACATTTGACCATTTCTAGAACAATAGAATATTCTCCATCTGCTATAAAATGATACTTCTTTGGTGGAGGATGAGAAGTACGCTTGTCTGTTATATAAGGATATACATATTTAGAATGAATTAAATTACTTTGGGCTAGGAATGTGGCAAAAGTAAGTTTTCATCTACGGATGACCGCCTCTAGCCAGTACCACCAATTGAGTCCCCTCCATTGAGCAGGCCCCAATTCCAATTATATAGCTGTTGATGACGTCGAAGATTAAAGCTCCACTACTGTACCAAGAGCGATAGTTTCCTGAGTTGTTCATTGTTTATTGGGTTTTACATACTGGATGGATATTGATTGGTTTTCTCTTTGGCACCCTTGCATAATAGTATCCTGGATACCATGAGAGCTAGTAGTCAGGGAAGGGGATCCAGTTCCAGCCCAACTGGATCATGTCCTGTAGCTAGAATACATCCTTTACTCAGCAATAACGTTGTACCTTCACATTCTGGGAGGCAATCAAGAGCTGTGGCAATAGCTTGCGTTATTTGATAATTTTCTTGTAACACCTGATCAGCAAGTTGAAGGGAGGTCTCTCCTTCTTGGTACTTGGTGAGTTTATTTGTTTGTTTTGTTTCTGTTAAGCACGCCTTAGGTATAAACATACATCTGTATATTTATCATATTGAACTCCTACACACTCTTGTTGGGATTTAAGGCTGGTACAGCCATTGTTGGAAATCAGTATGGATAACTCTTTTTGAATCTGAAAATACATCTACCATATGATCTGGTTTATCACTCCTCTGCATATCTCACCCAATGCATTCATCCTAGTACTGAGATACATACAGAGCCATATTTGTTTCTTTCTTTTCATAATATCTTAGAAGATGGATACAACCTAAATGTCTCCCACTGATAAATGGACGTGAAATCTGGTACATTTACATATTAATTAATGAAAAACTAAATCTGAAATTTTCATGGTAAATAGACACTAGAAAATGTTAAGCTAAAATGAAGTAGCACAGTCTCAGGAAAAAAAAAAAACAACAGTATATATTCTCTCATTTGGGATAATAGCTCCAAATCCTTAAATGTGATAAATATCATTAGGTTAACTGCAGGACCAGGAAAATGGAAAGAAAATAGGTAAAGGGAAAGATAAGCGCAGGATGAGGGGCAGTAGTAGGGGGGGTATTTAATGGAGGGATGGGGTACTTTAGACTGGGAGGAAGTACGGGAGGGTTATCGAGGGAGTGAGAGGAGAGGTACAATAATACTTTTATGTTATGACAAAAAAAAAAAACAAAACGAGGAAACCACACATTGTTCAAAGTCCTACTAAAAATATAGGATGGAAATATTTTAGAACTCACTGAATATATTAGGCCTACTTACAAAAGATACAAACCCTTCCTACAAGAAACCAAGTCTCTACAAAAAAATTTAAACCCGAAGAAGGAGATTGAAGATTCATCAAAAGATGGAAAAAACTCCCATGATTAGGATTAGAAAAATTAATTAGTAAGAATGTCCATTCCCAATTAATACACAGATTTGTCACAGACTGGGAAAGAAAATCCTTAATTAATATGGAAAAACCAAAAGACCACAGAATAGCAACTCAGCTTCAAATGGGAGGAAAGATAGCATCTTCCAGCAAATGGTGCTGGCCAAACTGGATCACCCTTGTAGAAGAACAAAATTAACCCCTACCTCTACCCTGTCCAAAAATCCAACTCCAAGTGATCAAAAACCTCAATGCAAAACCCCAAAATCTGAAGGTGGGAGAAGAAAAGTGTTAGTAAGCCTTAGACATAGGTTAGGAAAGGACTTCCTAAATCAAATAGTAACAGCACGGAAGTAAGGTCCACAGCTTGACAAGTGGGATCTCTATCAAACCCAAAAGCTTCTGTCCAGCAAAAAAACAATCAAAGAAATGGATAGAAAATCCACAGTGTGGGGCAAATCTTCCCTAGTGATTCATCTGACAAACGCATTAATGTCAAAAATATATAATCGTACTCAAACAAAAAAACAAGAAGAACAATGATCTACCCAAAAGAGGGTAAAGAAGAGCTGAACAGAGACTTTCACCAGTGAGGAAGTAAGATGGCTAAGAAACACCTTAAAAACAGTGTTCAACATCAGGGCTGGGGCAGATGGCTCAGCGGTTCGAGCACTGACTACTCTTGCAGACGGACCCTGTCTCAACTTCCCAGCACCCACAATGATGGCTAAGGACTTTACTTTAAGCTGGGCATGGTAGCTAAGCCTTTAATCCCAGCACTCAGGAGCATCTCAGGCATTTAGGCGGATCTCTGTGAGACAAGGCCACAGCCTGGTCTACAGAGTAAGTTCTAAGACGAGAGCTATCAAGAAGACCAGTCTCAAAAAATTAATGTAATAAAGTGTGGAAAAGTCATTAATATCAATTGGGAAATTAAAATTAAAACTAAAGTAAGGTATCATCTCATTCCAAGACGATGGTAAGATCGGGGTTTGGAGAGATGGCCTAAGCGGTTAAGGCGCCGACCGCTCTTGCAGAGGACCGGTTCGATCCCCAGTGCCCACATGGCGGCCGAGAGCCGTCTTAAAACTCCAATTCCAGGAGAACTCCAGCTCCAGGGGAATCCGAGACCTCTTTCTGACCTCCGCGGCATTGTCACGACACGGGTGCACAGACCTGCATGCAGACATGTACATTGATACACATACAGAATAAAATTTAAAAAAAAAAAAAAAAAAAAACTGGCGATAAGATCAAGAAAACAAAGCACCAAAATGCTGAGAGATGGAGAGGTTGTGGGAAAAGGGAAACCCTCATCCACTGTCTGGTGGTGTTAAAACTCATTAGTAGCTATGGAAAGCAGTGTGAGCCCTCCATTAGATCAAATGAGCCCCACCTTTACCTGTCTACCATTCCTGGGTATATACCCACAAGACTCCTCCTAACCACAAAATACATGAACATCTATGTTTCTTACAGCTCTCTTCACAATATTGAAGAGCTGGAGCCAACCCAATGCCCTTCAACCTGGAGTGGATATAAAAATGTGGTTACTGTACACAATGGAGTTTTTATGGTAAAGAAAGATGACATCATGAGATTTGCAGGTAAATGGATGGAACTAAAGCCAATTATGCTAAGTGAAATAACACAGCCCCCTACAAAAAAAACAGGGGAATGGTTTCCTCTCATTGGTGGGATGCTAGACCAAATCCCCCAGTTGAAGGCAAGCTGAGCAACATTTTATTGTTTTCTTTTTATCTGAAATTCACTGTTGGTATTCTAATGTGATCTCTCTTAACAGGCACAAGAATTAATTTCCCCCTTATTTTCAGACATCATAATTCACCATGTATGGGTGGAAGGTACGTATTCTATTTTTTAGTAATATAAAATTAAAAGGAAAAAATTGTGAATCCTTAAAAAACATCAAGATGCTGTGTCAACATCCTTCCTACCTCAGTCTCTTAATATTATTGCGCCTCAGATCATAAATAATTGAGCATAAAACTTCTCCTAACATTATTTTTGATTATTTTCCTAGCACCCAGTTGATGCAACAGTTTTGATGAATAAATTTACTGTGATTGTTTGATGTCCCCTATTTGTCTAACCCTTCAGCAAGACAGCTGTAGTCCAAAAAGAAAGGCATATAAGGAAATTGGGCTTTGATATTAATAAAAAAGCAATTAACCATGTGTGTACTTATTGAGACAATCACCTATAGCCTTTGTTGAATCATTGGAGTAACTACTTACACTTGTTCATGAACTTATGGCATAATCTAGTGAACATTTTGTGAGTGTTTCCTTTATACTATTATAAACAGTGAGAAATGTCAACTTTTCTCCCACCCAATGAATCTACTATATATATATATAATATATACTATATTTTAAAGGTTTTTTATTGCTTAGTTCTTAGCTTTTTGCTTAAATCCAAATCACAACAAAATTTGATTGTGAATAGAAACAGCAAAATATGATTAAAATAAATGTAATTCATAATTATACATTGTTCCATTCTTCCTTTCATATATACAAAAATATTTTTTAATTTTTTAATTTATTCTTGTTTGAGTATTGAATGTATGTCTGCATGTAGGTTTGTGCACTTGTGTCGTGCAATGCCACGTGAGGTCAGAGAGTGGTGTCAGATTCCCCTCGAACTGGATGGAGTTAAAGACAGGTTCTCAGCCCAGGTGGGTGCTGGGGATCTAACCTGGTCCTCTGCCAGAGCAGTCGTGTTTTTTAAACCACTAGGCCATCTCTCCAGCCCACAAAAATATTAAAATTAACAACTAAAATAACACATTTTTATTTTTTAATGATCATCTCATTTACCTACACATATACTGCATATATGTACTTATATGTATATATTTTGTATATATCTATCATATCTATATATATATATTATTGTAGGCAGAGTTCATGTCATTATATATTACTGTTGAAATTGGTTCATTTATTTCCTGCAACCCAGGGAGCTGATTTAGATTGTTAAACAGATTTTGACACATATCTGACATTCTTTAAGGCTGATGAATACTTCTGACACTGACACTACTCAATGTTTTTAGCAACTTTGACTCTACAAATTAATATAGGAAAATGTATATTAAGAGGGCCACAGGCTTGGTATTAAGGTGCTGAACCTATACTTGTTTAGCTATAAATTTCCCTTTGCTTTCCATTTCAGATTTAGAAAAATCTTGTGGACTTGACAAGAAACAACAAAAATATAGATCTATATAATTTGAGTGGTAAGTGTGAACATCACATTATCACAGCTAAATATTGTGTCAAATTGGAATCTAGAAAAATACAAGCATCAAATGAACTCTAACAAGAAATTAAACAACTATAAAATAAGATGTAAAGTGAGTGTTGAAGGGAAAGTAAGTCACAGACAGGGTTTCCTGTTGGTGATTCTTGTGAAGCATAAGCTCACCTGAGAACATTCAGACTCAGAGATCAATCAATACTATTGGAGACTCGCCCAAGAATAATCAATGATGGAGAAACATCACAAAGAAATAGAACAGAATAGAGCCAAGTAGCTTCGGTGAAAAGCTTGTTAGAAAGGAAAAAGTACACAAGCTATTGTTTCGACCTAAGAGGAAACTGAGGCAGTTAGAGCGAGGAAAGTGTATTAGGTAAGAGGGACACCATACCATTTCAGTGAAGTGGGCATGCCTGGGTGGGCATCTGTAGAGATGGCGTCTGTGAAGTCCACAGTTGTTAGGTGATGGTGGCAACCCAGTGACAGATAGGAGTACTGGCGAATAGGTGTCCACGTTTCAAGACCACACAGAGAGTAAATGGAATTCATCAAAAACAGAGGCCAAAACAAAATAAGCAAACTTACAGTAGAGACTCAGAGTATACAATAGCATCAAAAAACAACTTAGCATTAGCACTGAGAAAGGAAACCAGGACCCGCAAACCCGCCCAATCTCCGGGGCCCAGCGCCCGGGAACTGCAGGATGTACTGGTCAAGTCAGACAGTTTCTATCACCCAAGGAGGTGCGGGTTGCAATGTCTATCCCAGGGCGGCAAACGTTTATGCCTTAAAATAACATGTAAAAAACTTCAGTTTTGGCCATTAATATCCCTCAGACTGAATATTACATTTTGTTTTTCTATTTACAACTTGATGGGCATTAACTTTTATCTAGAATAACACTACTATGAACATTTGGTGCAAGTTTATACAGATATATACTTAATTCCTCCCATAGATGTTAAGCAACTAGCAGATATAATTTTTTTTAAATAAGCTATTAGGATGACATGGTGATTCTAAAGGTGTCTAGAGAGTGTTTAGCACCACTGAGATTCATATTCTTTATTTTACAAAGCATATATCAATTTTATATGTATTCTACAGTATAGGTGTAAGAATCAATGACACAATGGATGTAAAACTTGATGTATGAAAAGGGAGATAGTATTACAATGAATTTTAATTAATAAATAAGATGGTATAAGGGCAACAACAATAGAGTCTACAAATGATGATAATATTGTTTATTATCTTTCATTCACTCTGCACCCATCATTACCAAGCATTATGGCCACATACATAACTTTCATTGAAATACTATTTTAATTTATATGTTACTCAGCTATGCCAGAATATTGTTTTGGCTTATATTGTATATGTGTGAGATTAGAGAGAGAAAGCCGCGAGAGGGGACAGTGTTGGTGTGTGAGGTGCGAGAGAAGAGAGAGAGAGGAAAAACCGAAGTAAGATTGCTAGAAATATTTTCAGTGGGAAGCATAGGGGCTTACCACTACACTGAGTTTGTACATAGTGTCTACATCCCCCACTGCATCCTGTAACTGTTTACAAAATTCTCCCTTGGTTTTCTTTGCTCACCCAGAGAGTTCCAGCATTTTTGTTCTAGCCACTATTTCTTACTCTTTCACTTAAGCCCACCTGACCCAGCCATACCACTTCTGGTAATTATATCCATCAGACTCTTCATACCACAGAGAATAATGTACAGCCATGTTCACTGCAGCCTCTCTCACAATAGTGAGAGGCTAAAACCAACCGAATGCCCCTCAAAGGACGAGTGGATAGAGAAAATGTGGTACAAATCTGCCACAATGGTTCTATGCAGTGGTAAAGAAAAGATGGATCATGAAAATTTGCAGTAATGGATGAGAACTGGAAGAAATTCTCTTAAGTGGAAAGTCAACACAGTCCCACTAAAACAACATGAAATTGGATCCCTCATCTGTGGATGCTAGCACAATAACCCACGTTGTAATATATCTCCTTGTGGGAGTGCATGCTATTGGAAAAGAACAAACAACAAACAACAACAACAACAACGAAAAGACTGAATCACAAATACTAACTGAATGAGTGGTATCTCCACCTGCCTGAGAATACTGGCAGCATGTGCAACCACATGCCTGTCAATCCCAAATCTAATTGGCTATTATACTCTCCCTTGGAGGAATAACTTCATGGATGATGCCACAAGCTTAAGCAGTCTTGGTTAGGAGATGTTAGTAGCACAGTTAGACCTTGTCATCTTTTACAGAAACAGTTATATTCCATGGATTAGCATAACCCAAACATCTGTGTCTATACATTAACCTACCATTATAATTGAGTACTGTTAATTGCCGGTATATCTAGTTGCTTGTGCTGTCATCAGTAGGAGTAATAAAAGTTATTCCTGGGTAAACGCCAACCCATGAAAGGAAACAGCCTTAAACTGATCAGAGTCCCAAAATGACCTCCAGAGAAAGAGGACTGCTTTGCTTCTTACCCACTTATGCCCTTTTTCTCAAAGGCCTAGGGAACAGTACTTAGGAAAGGGTGCATGGTAGCAATGAAGGGCTGTGATTTGGGGTAAAACTACAAAACTGCAGAAACGATAGCAACTGGACTCTTATTTAATCACATGCTAGTACATATAAGCTTCCCCCAGCTGGACAATGGGGACTCAGGCTGTATAAGTTGGAGCGTAAGCTACTGCAAATTGGTTTTAATTGAAGTGATGCTTGTAATTCATTACTTATAGCCTATTATTAAAAAATAATAATATAATAAAAAGAATTGTATGCACAGGAAAATAGAAAACATAATAGGTAACTTTTGGAAAACCTGTTCATTTTGGGGTTTTATTGTGACTTGAATTAAGTCCAGGTATTGTTTCTTTAATTAATATATATATTAACTCTCCATGGATATCTTGGTATATCATAGTGTCATAGATTGCTTGTTTTGTCTTGTTTGTTGAGATAGGGTTCTTCCCTGTAGTCCCAGCATCACACGAAACCAGGCTGTGCTACATCTCATACAGATCTGGCTGCCTGACTCCCAATACTGTGATTAAGGTGTGTGGAACCATGTCCAGCATAGATTTGTAAAACATCTTGTTATAATAATTGCCCATTTTTATAGACTTCCCTTAAAAGAAAAATAGGCACACGTTTTAGAACCTAAAGATTTTAAATACAAAATCCTATTGGTAGTTGAATGAGAAATGTCCCATAGGCTTAAGTATTTAGACTTTTCGTCCTCCAGTTGGTGCACTTTTTGGGGGAGGTTAGAATGGTGTGGCATGCTGGAAGTGTATGTCACTGGGGAGCAGACTTATAGAGTTAACAAGCTTTCAGCTCTCCAGTTGCTCTTTCTCTCTGCTTTCCTGTGCTCATTGGAGATGATGTGAACTGCAGCTTCTGCTCCAGCTCCTGCCGTGATGCCTTGATCTATTCCCTGGAACTGTCAATGTAATGCTTCAATAAGCTCTTCCTTTTCATAGTTTCCCTTGGTCATGGTGTGTTTATCACAACAACAGAAAGTGACTAATACAACCTTGGACATTAAATATAATCCTAAATAAAGTCCTAGTCTAAGAAAAAATAATCATATCTAGAACTATTTACAACTGACACTTGATTAAGTCAGAAGATGGTAGATCATAACCATGTGATAGAACAACATGTCTTTGTCAATTTCAATTGTCATAGGAGTTCTCTTTGTAGTGACACAGAATACTTCCTTAGATCTGTGTATTATTAAGGTAAGGATCCCCAGCCCCCTGCTTATATTTTGTAGAATCAGAAATAATCCACCCTGTCCCCATTTCAAATGAGAATCTTTCAAATATTTGAACCTAAACCCTGACAAACTATTTTGTTTTATCCTTACTTTCATGAAAGTACCAGGTAAATTGAAGAATATTTTGTTAGAACATAATAGTTTGGGGAAAAATGGAGATTAGATACTGCTATCATCATATTTGTCACATAAAAAATATACACCTCTCTATAGAATAAAGCCATTTCTGCAGAAAATGACATGGCTCCTGTTAGAGTCAGAAACTTAAAAGTTGCTCTGTGACACAGTGATATTATAATCCTCAGAAAGCATCATGGTGACCACTTCCATGAGGCCAACTTGTTGTATTCTCTTGTCCTAAAAACTTTGGGTAAACGGGACACAATACCAGCAGTAATCCCTGCAATATAACTTATAAGAATTGTTTGCAAAATACCCAGAAAAATGTACATCATCACTCCACAGTTTTGCATGAATACTGATGTAGAGAACAAGTCGTGTTTGAGATGGGCCAAATTCTTGGTAAATGTGAACTGATTCAACCCAACAGAAGGACATTATCTTCCTCTGAAATAATTAAGCCGATAACTCTTATTTTCAACTAGCTTAAATAATGAATAACATAAATATCAGATTATATTGAATTCTTTATAAATATTTGCTCAAATTGATCATTAACGTATGTAACACCAACCAAGACAGAAATAAGAACTGATATGGAATATACCAAAACAGCTGAATATTTGAAAATGTACCAAGAGGTTGTATTGGATATAAGGCAGTGGATTAGAAATCAGGAAATAGGTGTTATGTATTCAGAAGAGGAGCTGAAATAAAATTACCCTTCCAAACAAACTGTATTAGGAGGAAGAGAGATTCATGAGGATAGGGAAACTGGAACAAGACTGGGCTTTATGTGGCAGAGCATTGGAGGACCATTAAGAGAGATATCTACAACATTGTAACAAAGAAGTGTCAGGAAAACAGATTTTTCTCTTCAGAACTGGGAGAGGATCTTTATTAAGGAAAAGACAGGTGCAAGTGGGAAGAGTGCGAGAGAACCCACCTGTACAGCATGTGGGGCTATAAAGGAAACACCTTTTAATCTCAGGAAAAGAGGGAGAATTCTGATCGTTAAATGTTTTAGAGTGGCAGAAAGTCCACACTATGTGATTTAACCTCGCTGATCCAATGTGCAAAGTGGAGGCCTTTGGTACTACCGTAATCTCACTTTGCAGCAGAAAAGAGGAGGAGAGTAAAGGCCACAACACAGCATGGGTTTAGCTTCTGAACTCTCTGTTCCAAAGAGAGCTGCAGCAGGATGTAGCCTGGTTTCTGGGAGAGAAAGGTTGATGAATGGAATGTGATATAGGTGTTTATATGAATAACAGTCATAGCTGTGTGTGTGTTCATGGCCTGTTTTTCATTCATGGAAGAGTCATAGAATATGGTGAGAGAGATGCTATTAAAAGGCTCAAAGTGAGAAAAATCAAAATCCAAAATTTAATTTTTTTTTGGCCTTTTTCTTTTGTTTTTTGTTTTAGACAGGGTCTCCACTGTAGCCCCAGCTATCCGTAGAATTCACTAGGTAGACACACGAGGGGCCTTTGAACTCACGATCGCCTGCCTCTGCATCCAAGTGCCTAGGATTAACATGTGTGCNACTATATATATATACATATATATATGTATATATATATATAAATTTTTATTTATATATATTTATATTTTATATATTTATATATGTAATTAAATAGGGTACATTAAATCAGACAGGGCACAGATAAAATCAAGTGGGGTACAGATAAAGGGAAGATTATCTAAATAAGATCAAAACACATCATATGAAATTTGCAAAAATTGAATTAAAGAAATCCCTCTCTCTTAACAAGGTGGAAAACAAGGGCTGACTGGTGGATGGTCCTCTGACCTCTCCACTTGCTGGGCATGCACAAACATGTACACATGCCCACACATATCCACACACAGCACACAAACACAAACACATACATATAACTACACACACACACACACACACACACACACACACATACACATATGGCCCATAGTATTCAGTTTGTACCATAAATGTCCTTCCGTATGGGTCCATCCACTGGCCCCACTAAGAATCTCATCCCTGTACAACACTGTCTTTTTCCTTTATATAAGTCATTAAGTGCCAAAAGTTTCTTAGGTTGAGTTGGGATTTCTTACCCACTTCTACACATCTAGGCTGGGAATTTGGCTGCTTTGAGGTTGCATAAGACATGTGCATGCACATGCTGTCACCACTACTGAGTTCATATTTGTAACTGGCCACCTGTCTGGAAGACTGTTTACTTGTCTTCATCAAACCCTTTGGCTTTTAAAATTCATCAAACCCTTTGGCTTTTAAAATCTTTCTGCCTCCTCTTCCAAAATATTCACAAAACACTTTGGAGGTACAGTTTTAAAATAGTTATCTATTCAGGGATAAGCATTTTGTGCCTCATTCTTCTCTGCATATTGGCCAATTTGGGTTTCTGTGTTAATCACCATCTGCTGCATAAAAATAATTTTCTAATAAGACTTGAGAGATGTACTTGTCATATGTGTAAATGTTTTGTGTAAGATGCATATTTAGGGTTAATCATATTATAGACACTTTTTATCTACATTTGACCATTTCTAGAACAATAGAATATTCTCCATCTGCTATAAAATGATACTTCTTTGGTGAGGGATGAGAAGTACGCTTGTCTGTTAATATAAGGATACATATTTAGAATGAATTAAAAATTACTTTGGGCTAGGAATGTGGCAAAAGTAAGTTTTCATCTACGGATGACCTCTCTAGCCAGTACCACAATTGAGTCCCCTCCCATTGAGCAGACCCCAATTCCAATTATATAGCTGTTGATGACGTCGAAGATTAAAGCTCCACTACTGTACCAAGAGCGATAGTTTCCTGAGTTGTTCATTGTTTATTGGGTTTTACATACTGGATGGATCATTGATTGGTTTTCTCCTTTGGCACCTTGCATAATAGTATCCTTGGATACCATGAGAGCTAGTAGTCAGGGAAGGGGATCCAGTTCCAGCCCAACTGGATCATGTCCTGTAGCTAGAATACATCCTTTACTCAGCAATAACGTTGTACCTTCACATTCTGGGAGGCAATCAAGAGCTGTGGCAATAGCTTGCGTTATTTGATAATTTTCTTGTAACACCTGATCAGCAAGTTGAAGGGAGGTCTCTCCTTCTTGGTACTTGGTGGAGTTTATTTGTTTGTTTTGTTTCTGTTAAGCAGCCTTAGGTATAAACATACATCTGTATATTTATCATATTGAACTCCTACACACTCTTGTTGGGATTTAAGGCTGGTACAGCCATTGTGGAAATCAGTATGGATAACTCTTTTTGAATCTGAAAATACATCTACCATATGATCTGGTTATATCACTCCTCTGCATATATCCACAATGCATTCATCCTAGTACTGAGATACATACAGAGCCATATTTGTTTCTTATCTTTTCATAATATCTTAGAGATGGATACAACCTAAATGTCTCTCAACTGATAAATGGAACGTGAAAATCTGGTACATTTACATAATTAATTAATGAAAAACTAAATCATGAAATTTTCAGGTAAATAGAACTAGAAACTGTTAAGCTAAATGAAGTAGCACAGTCTCAGGAAAAAAAAAAAAACAAGCAGTATATATTCTCTCATTTGGGATAATAGCTCCAAATCCTTAGATGTGATTAAATATCATTAGGTAACTGCAGGAGCCAGGAAAATGGAAAGAAAATATAAGGTTAAAAGGGAAGAAAGAGCTAGAAAGGGGGGGATAGTGGGAGAAGGTGTTATTAAGGAGGAAATGGGGTACTTTAGTTGGGGAGAAAGTAGGGAGGGTTATAGAGGGGAAGTGAGAGGAGAGGTAAATAATACTTTTATGTTATGACAAAAAAAAAAAAAACAGAAGGAAACACATTAGTTCAAAGTCCTACTAAAAATATGATGGAAAATATTTTAGAACTCACGTGAATATATTAGGCCTACTTAAAAAGTAATCAAACCTAACCAAAGAAACCAAAGATCTCTACAACAAAAATTTTAAACCCTGAAGAAGGAGATTGAAGATTTCATCAAAAGATGGAAAAACCTCCCATGATTATGGATTAGAAAAATTAATATAGTAAGAATGTCCATTCTACCCAAATTAATACACAGATTTTTCACAGACTTGGAAAGAAAATCCTTAAATAAATATGGAAAACCAAAAGACCCAGAATAGCTAAAAGCTCAATGGAGGAAAGATAGCATATTCAGCAAATGATGCTGGCCAAACTGGATCACCATTTGTAGAAGAACAAAATTAAACCCCTACCTCTTACCCTGTACAAAAATCAACTCCAAGTGGATCAAAAACCTCAATGCAAAACCCAAAACTCTGAAGGTGGGAGAAGAAAACGTTTTTAGAAGCCTATAAGACATAGGTATAGGAAAGGACTCTAAATCAAATAGTAACAGCACGGGAAGTAAGGTCAACAGCTGACAAGTGGGATCTCATCAAACCCAAAAGCTTCTGTACAGCAAAAGAAACAATCAAAGAAATGGATAGAAAATCCACATAGTGGGAGCAAATCTTCACCAGTGATTAATCTGACAAAGCATTAATGTCAAAAATATATAGACTACTCAAAAAACAAAGAAGAAAACAAATGATCTACCCAAAAGATGGAGTAAAGAGCTAAACAGAGACTTCACCAGTGAGGAAGTAAAGATGGCTAAGAAACACCTTAAAAAGTGTTCAACATCAGGAGCTGGAGAGATGGCTCAGCGGTTCAGAGCTCTGACTACTCTTGCAGAGGACCCATGTTCAATTCCCAGCACCCACATGATGGCTAAGGACTTTATTTAAGCTGGGCATGGTAGCTCAAGCCTTTAATCCCAGCACTCAGGAAGCATAGGCAGGCAGATCTCTGTGAGTACAAGGCCAGCCTGGTCTACAGAGTAAGTTCCTGGTCATCTGGAACTATAGGGAGACACTTTCTAAAAAAATTAATTAATAAAGTGTTGAACATCATTAATAATTGGGGAAATTAAAATTAAAACTAAAGTAAGGTATCATCTCATTCCAATAAGACTGGCTAAGATCGGGCTGGAGAGATGGCCTAGCGGTTAAGAGCGCCGACCGCTCTTGCAGAGGACCCGGGTTCGATCCCCAGTGCCCACATGGCGGCCGAGAGCCGTCTAAAAACTCCAATTCCAGGAGAACTCCAGCTCCAGGGGAATCCGAGACCCTCTTCTGACCTCCGCGGCATTGCACGACACGGGTGCACAGACCTGCATGCAGACAGTACATTGATACACATACAGAAATAAAATTTAAAAAAAAAAAAAAAACTGGCTAAGATCAAGAAAACAAAAGACACAAATGCTGGAGAGATGGAGAGGTTGTGGGAAAAGGGAACACTCATCCACTACATGTGGGTGTGTAAACTCATATAGCCACTATGGAAAGCAGTGTAGAGAACCCTTAAAAGACTCAAAATGAGCCCACCACCTTACCCAGTCATACCATTCCTGGGTATATACCCACAAGACTCATCCTACCACAAAGATACATGCACATCTATGTTTCTTACAGTCTCTTCACAATATTGAAGAGCTGGAGCCAACCCAAATGCCCTTCACCTGAGGAGTGGATAATAAAAATGTGGTACATGTACACAATGGAGTTCTATGCAGCAGTAAAGAAAGATGACATCATGAGATTTGCAGGTAAATGGATGGAACTCAAAGCCAATATGCTAAGTGAAATAACACAGCCCCTACAAAACAAATGGGGAATGGTTTCTCTCATTGGTGGATGCTAGCACCAAATCCCCCAGTTGGAAGGCAAGCTGAGCAACATTATTGTTGTATTTCTTTTTATCTGAAATCAACTGTGGTATTATAATGTGAATCTCTTAACAGGCACAAGAATTAATTTCCCCCTTATTTTCAGACATCATAATTACCATGTATGGGTGGAAGGTACGTATTCCTATTTTTTAGTAATATAAAATTAAAAGGAAAAAATGTGAATCCTTAAAAAACATCAAGATTGCCTGTGTCAAAATCCTTCCTACCTCAGTCTCTTAATATTAATTGAGCATAAGAAATAATATTGAGCATAAAATTCTCCTAACATTATTTTTGAATTATTTTCCTAGCACCCAGTTGATAGCAACAGTTTATGATGAATAAATTTACTGTGATTGTTTGATGTCCCATATTTGTCTAACCTTCAGCAAGACAGCTGTAGTCCAAAAAGAAAGGCATATAAGGAAATTGGGCTTGATATTAATAAAAAAGCAATTAACCATGTGTGTACTTATTGAGACAATCACCTATAGCCTTTGTTGAATCATTGGAGTAACTACTTACACTTGTTCATGAACTTATGGCATAATCTAGTGGAAATTAATTTGTGAGTGTTTCCTTTATACTATTATAAAAACAGTGAGAAATGTCAACTTTTCTCCCATCTCCAAGAATATATATATATATATATATATATATATATGCTTTGCTTATAATTCTTAAAGATAGTAAGCATATTTTGCTTAAATCCAAATCACAACAAAAATTTGATTGTGAATAGAAACAGCAAAATAATGATTAAATATAATGTAATTCATAATATACATTGTTCCATTCTTCCTTTCATATATACAAAAATATTTTTTAATTTTTTAATTTATTCTTGTATGAGTATGAATGTACTGTCTGCATGTAGGTTTGTGCACTTGTGTCGTGCAATGCCACGGAGGTCAGAAGAGGGTGTCAGATTCCCCTCGAACTGGATGGAGTTAAAGACAGGTTCTCAGCTTCCAGGTGGGTGCTGGGGATCTAACCTGGGTCCTCTGCAAGAGCAGTCGGTGTTTTTAACCACTAGGCCATCTCTCCAGCCCACAAAAATATTTTTAAAACTAAACTAAAATAAAATTATTACACATTTTTATTTTTTAATGATCATCTCATTTACCATACACATATATGCATATATGTACTTATATGTATATATATATATGTATATATATACATATATATATATATATATTATTGTAGGCAGAGTTCATGTCATTATATATTATGTTGAAATTGGTTCATTTATTTCCTGCAACCCAGGGAGCTGATTTAGATTGTTAAACAGATTTTGACACATATCTGACATTCTTTAAGGCTGATGAATACTTCTGACACTGACACTACTCAATGTTTTTAGCAACTTTGACTCTACAAATTAATATAGGAAAATGTATATTAAGAGGGCCACAGGCTTGGTATTAAGGTGCTGAACCTATACTTGTTTAGCTATAAATTTCCCTTTGCTTTCAATTTCAGGATTTAGAAAAATCTGTGGGACTTAGACATGAAGAAACAACAAAAATATAGATCTATATAATTTATGAGTGGTAAGTGTGAACATCACATTATCACAGCTAAATATTGTGTCAAATTGGAATCTAGAAAAATACAAGCATCAAATGAACTCTAACAAGAAATTAAACAACTATAAAATAAGATGTAAAGTGAGTGTTGAAGGGAAAGTAAGTCACAGACAGGGTTTCCTGTTGGTGATTCTTGTGAAGCATAAGCTCACCTGAGAACATTCAGACTCAGAGATCAATCAATACTATTGGAGACTCGCCCAAGAATAATCAATGATGGAGAAACATCACAAAGAAATAGAACAGAATAGAGCCAAGTAGCTTCGGTGAAAAGACTTGTTTAGAAAGGAAAAATGTAGCTATTGTTTCGACCTAAGAGGAAACTGAGGCAGTAGAGCGAGGAAAGTGTATTAGGTAAGAGGGACACCATACCATTTCAGTGAAGTGGGCATGCCTGGGTGGGCATCTGTAGAGATGGCGTCTGTGAAGTCCACAGTTGTTAGGTGATGGTGACAAATCCCATGTATCAGATAGAGACTTGTCTGTATATTAGTTCCACTTTCAAGACCACATTCAGAGTATAAATTGTAATTCATCATTTAAAATCCAGAGATCTTCAAATATTTCATATTTTAATAATGCAAAATATACTTATTTTAGTAGACTCAGAGTTATACAATAATCATCAAAAACTAACTTTAGCATTTTAGCACTGAGAAAGGAAACCAGGACCCGCATTTATCTTTATCCTCCCAATCTCCTTTGTGGCCTCAGCTCCAGGGAACTGCAGTTTTATTACTTTGTCTAATCATGACATTTTTCTTATTCACCCTAAATGATTTCTTGTTCAATGTCTTAATTCATCCTATGGCTTCAAACTTTATTCATAAAATAACATGTAAAAATACTTCAGTTTTGGCCAATAATATCCCAGAACATGAATATATTACATTTTGTTTTTCTATTTACAACTTGATGGGCATTAACTTTTATCTAGAATAACACTACTATGAACATTTGGTGCAAGTTTATACAGATATATACTTAATTCCTCCCATATATGTATGTATATACATATATATATATATTTTTTTAAATAAGCTATAGGATGACATGGTGATTCTAAAGGTGTCTAGAGAGTGTTTAGCACCACTGAGATTCATATTCTTTATTTTACAAAGCATATATCAATTTTATATGTATTCTACAGTATAGGTGTAAGAATCAATGACACAATGGATGTAAAACTTGATGTATGAAAAGAGAGATAGTATTACAATGAATTTTTATATAAAATAAGATGGTATAAGGGCAACAACAATAGAGTCTACAAATGATGATAATATTGTTTATTATCTTCATACACTCTGCACCCATCATTACCAAGCAATTATGGCCACATACATAACTTTACATTGAAATCCTATTTAATTTATATGTACTCAGCTATGCAAGAATATTGTTAATGGCTTATATTGTATATGTGTGAGATAGAGAGAGAAAGAGAGAGAGACAGTGTGTGTGTGTGAGAGTGAGAGAAAGAGAGAGAGAGAAAACAGAAGTAAGATTGCTAGAAATATTTTCAGTGGGAAGCATAGGGGCTTACCACTACACTGAGTTTGTACATAGTGTCTACATCCCCCACTGAATCCTGTAACTGTTTCAAGAATTCTCCCTTGGTTTTCTTGCTCACCCAGAGAGTTTCCAGCATTTTTGTTCTAGCCACTATTATCTTACTCTTTCACTTAAGCCCACCTGACCCAGCCATACCACTTCTGGGAATATATCCACCAGACTCTTCATACCACAGAGATACATGTACAGCCATGTTCACTGCAGCTCTCTTCACAATAGTGAAGAGCTAAAACCAACCGAAATGCCCCTCAAATGACGAGTGGATAGAGAAAATGTGGTACATCTACACAATGGAGTTCTATGCAGTGGTAAAGAAAGATGACATCATGAAATTTGCAGGTAAATGGATGAAACTGGAAGAAATTATCTTAAGTGAAGAAACACAGTCCCAGATAAACAAATGACCAATGGTATCCCTCATCTGTGGATGCTAGCATCAATAACCCAGTTGTAAATATTCCTTGTGGGGAGTGATGCATATTGGAAAGAACAACAACAACAACAACAACAACAACAGAAAAGACTGCAACAAATAACTAACTGAAATGGTGTATCTCACCTGCCTGGAAATACTGCGCAGCAGTGGCAGCCAAATGCCTGTATATCCCAAATCTAATTGGCTATTAACTCTCCCCTTGGAGGAATAATTCATGGCTGATGCCACAAGCTTAAGTCCTCTAGTGGTTAGGAGATGTTATAAGCCACAGTTAGACCTTGTCATCTTTTACAGAAAAGCTATAGTCCATGGATTAGCATACCATCCAAACATCTGTGCCTATACCAATGTAACCTACCATAATAATTGGTACTGTTTAAATGCCTGTATATCTAATTGCTTGTGCTTCATCAGTAGGAGTAAAAAGTTATTCCTGGGTAAACTGCCAACCCATGAAAGGAAACAGCCTTAACTGATCAGAGTCCAAAATGACATCTCCAGAGAAAGTAGACTGCTTTGCTTCTTACCCACTTATGTCCCTTTTCTAAAGCCTAGGGAACAATCTGTGGAAAAGGGGGCATGGTAGAATGTAAGGGCTGTGATTGGGGTAAACTACAAAACTGCAGAAACGTAGACTGGACTCTTATTTGATCAACATGATAGTACATATAAGCTCCCCCAGCTGGACAATGGGGACCTCAGGCTGTATAAGATTGGGCGTAGCTACATGCAAATTGGTTTTACATGAAGGATGCTTGTATTCATTACTTATTACCTATTATTAAAAAATAAATAAATAATAAAAAAGAAATTGTATGGAAAGGAAAATAGAAAACATAATAGGTAACTTTTGGAAAACCTGTTCATTTTGGGGTTTTATTGTGACTTGAATTAAGTCCAGGTATTGTTTCTTTAATTAATATATATATTGACTCCATGATATATATGTATATCATAGTGTCATAGATTTGCTTGTTTCTTTGTTTTTGAGATAGGGTTTCCCTGTAGTCCCAGCTACACATAAACCAGGCTGTGCTACATCTCATACAGATCTGGCTGCCTCTACCTCCCAAGTACTGTGATTAAGGTGTGTGGAACCATGTCCAGCATAGATTTGTAAAACATCTTGTTATAATAATTGCCCATTTTTATAGACTTCCCTTAAAAGAAAAATAGGCACACGTTTTAGAACCTAAAGATTTTAAATCACCTATTGGGTAGTTTGAATGAGAATGTCCCCATAGGCTTCAAGTATTTAGACATTTTGTCCCTAGTTGGTGGCACTGTTTTGGGGGGAGGTCTTAGAAGGTGTGGCCATGCTGGAAGATGTATGTCACTGGGGGCAGCCTTATTGAGTTCAACAAGTCTTTCAGCTCTCCAGTTGCTCTCTCTCATCTTCCTGTGCTCATTGGAAGATGTGAACTGCAGCTTTCTGCTCCAGCTCCTGCCGTGATGCCTTGACTCTAATTCCCTGGAACTGTCAATTGTAAGCTCAAATAAGCTCTTCTTTTCATAAGTTCCCTTGGTCATCGTGGTTTTATCACAACAACAGAAAAGTGACTAATACACCTATGGACATTAAATATAATCTAAATAAAGTCCTAGTCTAAGAAAAAATAATCATATCTAGAACTATTTACAACTGACACTTGATTAAGTCAGAAGATGGTAGATCATAACCATGTGATAGAACAACATGTCTTTGTCAATTTCAATTGTCATAGGAGTTCTCTTTGTAGTGACACAGAATACTTCCTTAGATCTGTGTATTATTAAGGTAAGGATCCCCAGCCCCCTGCTTATATTTTGTAGAATCAGAAATAATCCACCCTGTCCCCATTTCAAATGAGAATCTTTCAAATATTTGAACCTAAACCCTGACAAACTATTTTGTTTTATCCTTACTTTCATGAAAGTACCAGGTAAATTGAAGAATATTTTGTTAGAACATAATAGTTTGGGGAAAAATGGAGATTAGATACTGCTATCATCATATTTGTCACATAAAAAATATACACCTCTCTATAGAATAAAGCCATTTCTGCAGAAAATGACATGGCTCCTGTTAGAGTCAGAAACTTAAAAGTTGCTCTGTGACACAGTGATATTATAATCCTCAGAAAGCAGTCATGGTGACCACTTCCCATGAGGCCAACCTTTGTTGTATTCTCTTGCCTAAAAACTTTGGTAAACGGACACAATACAGAGTAATCCCTGCAATATAACTTTATAAGCATTGTTGTCAATACCCAGAAAAATGTACATCATCACTCCACAGTTTTGCATGAATACTGATGTAGAGAACAAGTCGTGTTTGAGATGGGCCAAATTCTTGGTAAATGTGAACTGATTCAACCCAACAGAAGGACATTATCTTCCTCTGAAATAATTAAGCCGATAACTCTTATTTTCAACTAGCTTAAATAATGAATAACATAAATATCAGATTATATTGAATTTCCTTATAAATATTTGCTCAAATTGATCATTACTGTAACACCAATCCAAGACAGAAATAAGAAACTGATATGGATTACCAAAACAGCTGAATATTTGAAAATGTACCAAGAGGTTGTATTGGATATAAGGCAGTGGATTAGAAATCAGGAAATAGGTGTTATGTATTCAGAAGAGGAGCTGAAATAAAATTACCCTTCCAAACAAACTGTATTAGGAGGAAGAGAGATTCATGAGGATAGGGAAACTGGAACAAGACTGGGCTTTATGTGGCAGAGCATTGGAGGACCATTAAGAGAGATATCTACAACATTGTAACAAAGGAAGTGTCAGGAAAACAGATTTCTCTTCAGAAACATGGAGAGGATCTTTATTAGGAAAGACAGTGCAAGTGGGAGAGTGCGAGAGACACCCACCTGTACAGCATGGTGGGGCTATAAAGGAAACACCTTTTAATCTCAGGAAAAGAGGGAGAATTCTGATCGTTAAATGTTTTAGAGTGGCAGAAAGTCCACACTATGTGATTTAACCTCGCTGATCCAATGTGCAAAGTGGAGGCCTTTGGTACTACCGTAATCTCACTTTGCAGCAGAAAAGAGGAGGAGAGTAAAGGCCACAACACAGCATGGGTTTAGCTTCTGAACTCTCTGTTCCAAAGAGAGCTGCAGCAGGATGTAGCCTGGTTTCTGGGAGAGAAAGGTTGATGAATGGAATGTGATATAGGTGTTTATATGAATAACAGTCATAGCTGTGTGTGTGTTCATGGCCTGTTTTTCATTCATGGAAGAGTCATAGAATATGGTGAGAGAGATGCTATTAAAAGGCTCAAAGTGAGAAAAATCAAAATCCAAAATTTATTTTTTTTTTGGCCTTTTTCTTTTGTTTTTTTTTTTGAGACAGGGTCTCCCTGTAGCCCCAGCTATCCTAGAATTCACTATGTAGAACACAGGCTGGCCTTAAACTCACAAAGATCTGCCTGCCTCTGCCTCCCAAGTGCTAGGATTAAAGGTGTGCTCCAAAATCCAAAAATTATTAATCAAAAGTGAAAATGGTTAATATCTCATTATTAAATTGCTTTTTAAAATTCAGTTGAATATGGTGATCTGTGAAGGAGGGGCCAGCATGTCCACAACAGGGATATCACAGTAGAGGAGCTGAATATTGAATTCTTGCTTTGAGGCAGGTGTAGAGTCTGGTGCCCTGCATGCATGTACAGTTATGATTATCACATCAGTTATACTAAATAGCCTTTTCCCATCTCTGGTACCTAGATAGAAAAGGTAATCATAGGGCAAGAATCAATATTTCAATCATTGTTCATTGCTGGAAAGAGGCTTCTCAAATGGCCTGATATTTCTGTAAACAATAGAAGCATCAAACAACCAACCCTTCTTCCCAAATCAAACTCAGATGTACAGACCTAGCCTATACCTTGGTTCTTAACACCAAGCTACCACAGCATGCTTTGAGACTACTGACTTTTACAAATCATTGGACTATTTTAACACTTTAAAATATGATTTATTTTATTATTTTAATTTTGTGTATATGTCAGTGTCCATTGGCAGATACATGGACAAAAGTGCAATTGACCATGGTGCCAGAGAAACTAGATCCCACTAGAGCTGGAGGTATAGTAAGCTGTGACCCACACACTTGGGGTGCTTGGAATCAATCGCAGATCCTCTACAAGAGCAGCAAGCACATTTAACCACTGAGCTATTTCTCCAGCACCCTGGGAATATTTTAACTCTTGTCTCATAAAATCTAGCTGTATTTGAAATGCATATTTGTTGGTAAATAAATGCTTATCAATCTGTTCTCTAAAGTTTTAGTATGACATATAAATCGTTTTATTTTAGCTATATGTATTTAAAGTTCCATTCAACTCTTAAGCCAAATACTTAGAACTCAGCAGAACTTCTTACCCTCAGAAATTACCGAAGTATGTTGAAGAGTCTGTGATGTACTAGACAAAGGGAAAGAAGAACCCTGCCTGTTGTCTTTTCTGTAATTGCGGGGTGACCTTTCTTGTCCATGGTCAAGTTGCATGTGGAATATTAGAAGGCTCTTACTATTGTTTATCTCTGCTAGTTAGTCAGAGGGGGCTCCAGCACTTTCCAGCTTGACCATCTTTACTCTGAAGATAATCGATGCTGAGGTGGGTGGCAATAGGAGGGGAAGACAAATTTAAACTGGGATACTATTTTTAGTATCTGTTTTAATCAAATAAGACACAGTGGATGTGTGAGGGTGTAGTAGTAGAAAACATAATTATGAGGAAAAAATTTCAGACGAGATACTGCTATCATTGTATTTGTCACATAAAAACATACACTTCTCTATAGAATAAAGCCATCACTGTGCAGAAAATTAATGGGTCCTGTTAGAGTCAGAAACTTGAATGAAAATCAAGATGCCAATTCAGAAGTTGTTGTGTGACATGGTGATATTATAATCCTCAGAAAGCAAATATGGTGACCACCTTCCATGAGGTAAGTCAGCAATTTTATAAGACTAGACATAGGCATAGGAAAAGACTTCCTAAATCAGACAGCAGCTGCACAAGAATTAAGGTCGACAATTGACAAATGGGACCTCATTAAAGAAAGAAACAATCAAGGAAATGAAGAGAAATCCCACAGAGTGGGAGGAACCCTTCACTGCAGAAACATCTGACAAAGCATTGATTTCCAGAATATATAAACTACTCAAAAAACAAAGAAGAAAACAAATGACCCACTCAATAGATGGAGCAAAGAGCTGAACAGAGACTTCACAAGCAAGGAATTAGAGATGGCTGAGAAACATCTTAAGAAGTGTTCAACATCACTAATCATTAAGGAAATGCAAATCAAAACCACTTTGAGATATCATCTTACTCCAATAAGACTGGCTAGGATCAAGAAAACAAATGATACCAAGTGCTGGAGAGGTTTTGGGGAAAGGGGAACACTCATCCACTGCTGGTGGGAATGTAAACTCGTACAGCCACTATGGAAAGCAGTGTGGAGAACCCTTGGAAGACTTAGAATGAACTTGCCACCCAACCCAGCCATACCACTCCTGGGCATGTACCCATAAGACTCATCCCACCCAAGAGATACATGCACAGCCAAGTTTATTTCAGCTCTCTTCACAATAGCAAGGAGCTGGAACCAACCCAAATGCCCCTCAACTGATAAGTGGATAGAGAAAATGTTGTACATCTACACAATGGAGTTCTATGCAGCAGTAAAGAAAGATGACATCATGAGCTTTGCAGGAAAATGGCTGGGGCTAGAAGATATCATGCTGAGTGAAGAAACACAGTCCCAGAAAAACAAACGATGAGTGGTATCCCTCATCTGTGGATGCTAGTGCCAATTACCTAGTTGTAAGTATTTCTTGTGCACGGCCCCTAGAGCTTTTGTCCAAGTAGTTGGGAGTGATGCATATTGGAAACAACAACAACGACAATAACAGAAAGGACCTGTATTAGTCACTTTTCTGTTGCTGTGATAAAACACCATGACCAAAGGAACTTATATAAGGAAGAGTTTATTTGAGCTTACGATTGAGGGTTCCAGGGAATTAGAGTCCATTGTGGCAGGAGGCATGGCGGCTGGATCTGGAGCAGCAAGCCAAGGGTCACATCTCGCAATGAGCATAGGAAGCAGAGAGAGCGACTGGAAACTGCAAGGCTTGTTAAACTCACTAAGCCTGCCCCCAGTAACATACTTCCTCTAGCACGGCCACACCTTCTAAGACCTCCAAAAACAGTGCCACCAACTGGAGACAAAATGTCTGAATACTTAAAGCCTATGGGGGACACTCATTCAAACCACCACAGGACTGCATCAAAGAACTCACTGAAACAGTGAACTTCTGCACAAAACAGTCAACCTCTACATGGAGAATTTTGAGAAAGACTGAGAAAGAGATGAAAAGCACGTTTGGCAGAATACATGAGCTCTGGTGGGATAGGGGGATAGGGTGGGGGACACGGGTCTAGATTTAAATATATATATATATATAATAAAAGTATTTTAGTTAAATAAAAAAAGACTTATTATTCATTGTGTATGTGTGTGTGTGTGTGATGTGTAGTATATTGGCTTATGTGAGTGTGTATGTGATCACACATGTGCCATATCATGTTTATTGAGGTCTGAGGCCAACTTTGGTATCAACCTTTCCTCCCACCATTTTAGAAACAAGGTCTCTTTGTTAACTTCATGAGTTTTGGTATTCAATCTCGGGTTCTCACACTCATGCAGTGAGCACTTTATCCACTGACCCATTTATCCTGCCGATAACTTGGGTCAGGATAAGTGGATGTGGCTAGTCTTCATTTGTTCTGAGAAGGTACCATTATAATTTATTACATTACAATAGAAAATTTCTGGCATTTATTCTGATTGATTTTAGAAGGAAAAACAGATAGACCTTTTAAAATGATTTTTTCTTTTTTTTTTTATTAATTTAGTTTTTATTGATGCTTTGTGCATTTCATACATTTTTTCCAATTCAGTTCAGGCTTATTTCCCTTTCCCTCCCCCCCACCCCCACCCCATCCCAGATCATGCATTCTGCCATAACTGTCCTGCATCTTTCTCTCAGTTTTTTTTTTTTTTTCATTTTTAGCTATAAGTGATAATCCATGAGTACAAGCATCCTTCATGCAAAACCTATCTGCAGGCTGTTGTGCCCAAACACCTACAGCCCCACCATCCAGTGGGGGGTGACAGGTTGTTTGTTCAATCAAGTTGATCAAATGAGTGTCCAGACTACATTGCTGTAGTTTCACCATTCACCCCAATCGCAGCCCTTACATTCTACCACAGAGCGAAGAGTTGGAACCAACCCAAATACCCCTCAACTGACTAGTGGATAACAAAAATGTAGTGCATCTACAAAATGGAGTTCTATGCAGTGGTAAAGAGAGATGACAGCATGAACTTTGCAGGTAAATGGATGGACCTCCATTATGCTAAGTGAAGTGACACAGATAACCCCCCAAAAGAAAAGCAAATGGGGAATGGTTTCCCTCATTTGTGGATGCTAGTACCAAATCTCCCAATTGAAAGGCAAGCTGAACAATGTTGGACTTTATTCATATGGAGAGATGATACTTGTCCCATTCCTTCTACATATGCTTCAGATTCATGTCTGTTTCTCTTGCAGTATATTTAGCATAATTACTTATCTCTGCTCGTTCAACTTCAAAGAGGGATAAGATGATGTAAGTAGATACTCATTAAATGATTAAAATGATTACTACAAATGTAAAAAGGTGACTTCAAGTTGAAAAGGACAAATACAGGAGTGATCGATGCCTGGATTAGGTTCCCAGCCCCCATGTCTGGGGGCTCACACAAAAGGCATATACTCAAACACACATATATAATAAACAACAAAAAAAAACCAAATAATAAATAAAGCCTTCCTGGTTGAAAACTGGCATTAACTTTTTATGTGGTTTTAAGATTCACAACTCAATGTAACAGAATTTACATTTACAACATTCCTAAAGTAAACAGAGAGACTCAGCGTTTTCTGTTGTTAAACCAACCAGAGTCTGTCAGTGACAAGGATGACTAGGACAGAGGAGCGAGGGCCTTAGGGTAAATAAAAGCCTGTCTAAAATGAGACTGCCTGGAAGAAACATGAAGGCCGTCTGGACTAGTCCTTTGTAGAGTCAAATTATTTATTATCTGAGTCAAAATTCTGTCAGAGTAAAAGTGAGGACACTGCCAATTATTAGATGGGTATTAGGAACACACCAGGAGTGTCTCATCAAACCTGCAGGTCTTCTACATTTAACTTCTCCATGTCCTCCCCATTCAGCCTGGATGAAGGTGTACCATAAGTCACAATACACTGGCAAAGATTTTAAAAAGCTTAAAAATTATATTGAATTGGGCTGGAGAGATGGCCTAGCAGTTAAGAGCACCGCCAACAACTTTTGCAGAGGACCCGGGTTCGATCCCCAGAACCCACAGGGCAGCTGAGAACTGTGTTTAATTCCAGTTCCAGGGGAATCCGACATCCTCTTCTGACCTCCTCAGTATTGCACAACACGGGTGCACAAACCTGCATGCAGACAGTGCGTTCATACACATAAAAAAATAAATAAAATTTAAAAACATATATTAAATTAATACAACACCCTCCCCTCCCTCTTGCTGTCTGACCTCCCTCCTCCCTCCCAGGTCTCAGGTCCCTCATTTTCCACTTTCCCCTTGATTATACCTGTTCTGTTAGCCCCCATCTATTGAGCTCCTTCTTCCTCCCGAGGTTCCCTGTGTGTCCTTCCCTTCTTCCTTCCCACTTGAATATCCCCATTTTCCTCATTTCACCCTTGGGGGTTTTCAGGCCATGGGAAACTTGTTTATATGAACTTGTAGCAATGCTGACAGCATTCCCAAGACCTATGCTGGTTCAAGCAGACGAAACTGCAGCATAGAATGGGCAAAATGGACTGCATGGCTCCAACCCTAGCCAAGGAACTATTGGAAAAATATTATGGCAGGGGGGAGGGAGAGTAGACTCTAGATAGGCAGAGTAGACTCCAGTGGATGACCTTGCACTGAGGGACACCTGGATAAAAATGATTTACCAGATAAGACTTAACATATGTGGCAGAATACCTGGAATTTGGAGGCTATGGAAGGTGGAGAGGGGAAAGGAGTCTAAATTTGATTAAGATATAGTATTTTTTTATTTTATTTATATTCTGTATGTGTATGCATGTACTGTCTGCATGCAGGTCTGTGCACCCGTGTTGTACAATGCCACGGAGGTCAGAAGAGGGTGTTGGATTCCCCTGGAACTATAGTTTTCCTGGAATTGGAGTTTCAGACGGTTCTCGCCTGCCATGTGGGTGCTGGGGATCGAACCCGGCTCCTCTGTAAGAGCGGTCGGTGCTCTTAACCGCTAGGCCATCTCTCCAGCCCCCAAGATATAGTATTTGAAATATACAAAACCTCAACAAAATATTAAAGATTGAAGAAAATTGGATTGACATCAAATATCACTGAAAGTTTCATTGTGGAGACAATTCGGCCTGGTTCCTCCTTAGTGATCAGCCCAGTGTCATCTACATTATCACAACTCTCTCCAAAATAGGACTTAGAGTTTACCTATTCATTTTTCCCTTTCCCTAGCAACATATACAATACTGAATATGTGGACTTTCTGTTTTATCATTACCTTGCTACATGATAGGGTGCATAGTACATAATAGTTGCTCAAAAATACATTCCGATAAAATTAATGAGGAGGGGAAAATATGGTCAAAACTGAAATCAATATTTTAAGCTTCAAATACTGCACAAATTTTTGTAAAATGAAAAGAACTGAAACAAGCAGAAGGTGCGAAACATTGCTGTTTTATTGCATGTTTTCAGATTCAGATTATAGCGCACAGGTGGAGGGAAAAAGAGACCAATATATTTACATAATGGCATCCATAGTGCTATTTCTTGTACCCTACTCTATATTTTCTTCCTGTGGAATGTGTTTGACTCACATTAGTGCTTCATGAATTAACCATAACTGCCACCAATGTAATTAAAATATTGATTGCCAAGAGGAAGTGAGGATTCAGCATTAATTCGTTCAGCAAAATCTTATTGAGTTCCATTATGCACCATTTTTTGCAGTAGACTCCAGGAATATATAAAATAGTAAGTAATTATCTTGGTGTACCAAGTTAAGGGTAGAATTGGATTACAAAATAGCTCAAATATCATTTTATACTTCAAAATGCCCATATATATTTTCTTCTATGACTAACAATGAATCCAAGCAGAACAGACATGTCAGGATATTGAACAGACACTATGTGCCTAGCAGGTCAGTGTGCCATATCTGCTTCTCAAGGGATCCCCAGGAGGACTGCCCTTGTCCAAGAATCTATGACCCAGGGTTATAGTCAGTAAACTCATGCCATACCTATGATAATTTAGGGTTCTGCTTTGGAAAGCACTATTTATCTGTCATTGATGGTGGTTGAAGGCTGGACATGGCCAATGGAGCTGATGAGGGCCTCTAGGAACACACTATCCACCAGAAAAAGAATTCAGAGTTGAGACAAAACTAAGAAATTAGGAGGAAAGTCATTACAAAGGGAGAGTGCACACTCAAGAGGTAGCTGGTGCATTACAAGCTTTTCTTGACAGATTTAAGACTAAATCTAAGGGCTATGGGTCAAGGTTGCTCAGGTTACTGTACGACTAGGGTGACTTGCCAAAGAAGATTTCATCTCTCTTTCCTGCCGGTATGCCTGCAGTTGAAACTGTTTATTTATAGCACAAAGTCGTTTTATGGTTGCTGATCTTGCTTCTAGGTACTATATGTTTCTCATTTTTATACTCCTTGATTTTCTTCAAGTTATTTTACCATGTGAACAAATTTCTGAGAGAGAAACTACACTTACATTGATGTTGCAGGTGTAGAGTCTAATTACAATTTATTTTGTGCAATCTTTAATATTCTTAATCATATTTACTTACCTGCTTCTGTATTGGACATAATAGCCTTGTGAATATCAGATGGAATGTAATAGCCTGATGAATATCAAATGGAATGTATTAACAAATCACTGGCTTCCACCAACCAAAAGGGTAAAGAATGTCCTCAGAAAGCATCTGAAGTACAAGCCAGAGACCCCTCCACAAGTAGGAAAATGCTTCATTTATATTTTCTTTCTATTCTGCTACTATAAAGCTTCACAAAATTTGTGCAATTTGGAACACAGTATTTTGAGACACTTGAATTTGTTTCCAGGCCATGATCACTCATATGTGGCTCCAGAATAAACTTCCTTACAACATAGTCCTGCATAGTCCTGTTCTCAGTTTGGGGACATTTTCACTTTCATTTGACTAAAATTTTCCCTCAACCATAAGAGGACAAGTCTTTCATATATATATATGAAATGAGTACTTCTCCCACTGGAACAATTTTCAACTTGTTTTTTATAATATTCATGAGTGTTAGCTTTGGTTTGTACATGAGCTTTTAAGTCGCTGTGTTGTTATCAAATAGTATGACTCTACGGCCCACATTCTTGAATGTGCTCTATACCCAGAAACAAGCTGTCATGAAATACTCAGCCATCACTCTTTATCACCAAGCACATGTTGCTTCTGCCAGGTGATTTCACCATCACTGCTATTGCCCTCTGGGAATATCTAGAGACAACTGTAGACATTCTAGGCTAAACATAGAGTATAAAAGAAAACACAGGAAATACCTTGGTAATACAAATAAAGATAACACATGGACACAGACTCAAATATGTAAAACTGATTAAATGATGTAATGAAGTGCAAATATCATAAAGAATCCATTTGGTCTAGGAAGTGACAGGAGTTATCTAAATACATGTCCTTATATACATAGGCAACTATATATATATATATATATATATATATATATATACATATATATATTGATATATTATATATATTTACAGAAATATATATATATATATATATATATATATATATATATATATATATAGATATATTATATATATATACATAAATATATATATATATATATATATATATATATATGTATTTATATATTTATATGTATATATCATCTGAATGTAAGTCTCAGGAAACATAGCACAAAGGGGACAGAAAGAATGTAAGAACTGGAGGGAAAGATACTTGCTGCTAGTCAATACATTCTAGCTATTATAGGGAAGTTACACTCACGGAATCTCCACAGTATGGTACCCTAAAAAGATCTGCAAATAACAAAAACCTGCTGACATGCCAATGTGCATGGAGGAAATTTCACAAGATCTCACCTCAAAATCAAGAAGAATAGGTAATCAATGGATGCTGAGGGAGGAAGAATAATTTTCCTCCAAGGATTAGCTCCTTGAAAAGTTATCAAATCTAAAGTGCACAGGGGTGTACCATGTATATTCAGTGTTAGTTCTCTCTCTTTCTCTTTCTCCCCCCTCAATCACTCTCTCTCTTGCCATCTTCTCCAGACAGTCATCAATCCACAATATCGAGGATAAATATGACAGAGCAAAAGACCATTCCTGGAGTGTGTCAGAGAGGGAAACTCAAAATTATTTTCCAGTACAGGGTATATAGAAAGCTTCTACCAATCAGCGCAGTGAACATCAGAGTATATCCAATCATTGAAAAGGTCAACCTAATCATGTAGTTACATAGTACTCAGTCTACACATGCTTCTACAGATGATCATGTGTTATTTACAAGCCCTACATAGGGGGAGGGTGCAACTAATCACAGCGAGGGGGCTGCATGCAGCTGTTGTCAGGAAGGGTACCATGTTAATGGAACAGCCAAAAATTCAGCAATGTGACTTACAAAACAGGCCAGGGCGTGGTCTACATGTCCCCTTTTTTATTACTTATAAATCACCTTGAAAAGGGGAGTCATGGAAACCCATCCATAGCACATTTCCTGTTTGAATAAGGCTCTGCTTCTCAACCTTCCTGTTGTGTCAGGGCCCGATGGGCCTAGACAGGGGCGTGAGGGAGGATATGTTCCTGGACAGTTTCAGCCAACATTGCTGTCTCTTGCTGTTGTGCCTAGATCGAAGCAACCTGATGCGACTGAGCAAGACCAGAAACACAATTACCCAAAACAAGCATTTGAAGGGGTTGCTGAACTGAGAGTCCCATGATGTGGAACATGGCTTCTAATAAGGTTGCATGAATATCCAATTGAATTTGCAAATTTATGGTGGCTAACCTCACATACTTGAGGGAGGAGGCAGCAGTGTTTAGCCCTTCTGATATCACTGATGACAGGTTATGGAGGGCTTGCACTTGAGCTGTTTGGTTGGAAATAATGACTCCAGCAGTCACACTTCAGCTGATCACCTCATTTGGCTTGATGCAGGAGGCCCATAAACAGGAGTCTCACATCTGACTAGTAGCCATTTGGAAAGAAAGCATATTCCTCTTCTCAGAGGGCAGGGTTAGTAAAGCAGTTGGTGATATTTATGGGAAGGAAAAGAAACCAAGGGGGAAGCAGGTAGAGGAAAAAGTGACATTACTGGAATTTGACCTCTCTTGGCAGAAGTTGATGCTCTAGGCCTCTTGGTGAAAGGAAGATTGGCCATACAAATTGTAGAAGGAGCCAGAGGGTGACCCATCATTTGTTTTGTTTTCAAAATTATGTTGCAGGTTCTCCTGTCGTAGGAGTAGTTCTTACATAATTATAATAGGTGTCCTCAGTAACATACAAACACCTGAGATCCATCAGTCAAAAAGCATTGGCCTTTAGGCCCCTTCCCAACTACCTGACCCTAACTAGCTGACCCTGACCACCTGTCCCTAACCTGACCCTGATTTATTCCTAATCTGTCCTTGACCACCTGTCTCTATCCATCTTTTCTTCTCTCTCTATGGGAACGAGGGCTAGAGAAGCCCAAAGGCAGGACTAGGACACAGGTGCTTGAAGTTTTGGACTAATTTGTTTATCTTGACTCATTATTAAGGACTGTTTGATATATAAAGAAAAGCATGAAACCATTCCCAAAGACTCAATTCAAATTAGACCAAGATTTTTAGCTTTATCTTACTTATCGGCAGCTTATTTCAAACAGGGTTTCCCAGCAGTGGCTGTCTTGACATTCAATACATAGACCAATCAGGCTTCAAACTCCCACAGAAGTCCACCTGCCTCTGCCTCCAGGGCGCTGGAACAAAATCCTACATTATTAAATTAATATCGAAAGGCAGTATTAAAGCAGATAAAGATGAAGGTGGTGATGAAGATCTTAAGGGCAAGGAAGAGGGGTCTCAAGTCCACTCTACCAGGCCAGGAAGGGTCACAAGGTGCTGAGTCAGTTTCCCAGCAAGTGGAGACTCACTGGAGACGGGGAGGGAGTGCTCCTGTCTCTTGGGGTGTTCCAGGAGGTCATGAAGTGTGCCCCTTGTCCAATGAGCATGAATCCCACTGTCTTTGATGGCCTTCCTTAGCTATGACAGGGATTGGGGAGTATGGGGTTACCATGACAAAAGATGTGGTGTTGGTACTAGCAAAGCATAGACAGTGGGTGCTGATGATGAGGAAAAGGACTCCTGTGAGGGAAAACCCCATCCAGCCTGTGTGGGGGGAGGTCCCATCTCAACCCATCCCTGGTCCCTTTCTTTGTTTGCAAAGGAGGCGAGACCAGGAGGTATTGGGTTCCTCCTGAGGGGTCCACTAGGGTGGCAAGGAAGGATACGAAGATGAAGCGAGGTGGGATGGTGGGGCAGTGCCTCCTCCCTTACTGAGTCTGACACAGGTACAGCACTGCTTTCTGTTTCCTACTCCATCTGGAACTGCTCCAAAGGTGAACTTTTCCTGTCGGGCAGCTCTTTAGGCGGATCAAGCAGTTTCTTTGTTCCTTTGGCCCTGCATGAAGGCTTGGTGGCCTCATGCTCTAGATCCAGCTCCCTTGCTCTTCATCCAACCAAAGGCCACAGTCTAGCAGTGTCTTCCATAGCTCCTGGGCCTGACTTTCACTAATTTCTATGCCCTGCTGCTGAACCAGAGTATGCAGGCAGGCAATTGATCTGGGGGACCACTTGACGTGCTGGTGAATTACCCATGAGGCAATCACCTGCAGCTCCAGGCTTGTGGTAGGTCTGTGGGTCCCTGTTCAGGCACCATGTGTGGGCCTTCTCCTGCTGCTTTTCACTCTATGGAGGGTAAATTCCACAGAGCACAAACCACTCCAGGAGCACATCAGAGGTCGAATCTCAAAACTTTATTTTCCAGTACAGGGTATATAGGAAGCATCTACCAATCAGCACAGACAGCACCAGAGCTTGTCTAGTCATTGAAAACGTCAGCTTAATCATGCAGTTACATAGTCTTAAGCCTACACATGCTTCTATAGATGATCACGTGTTGATGTAGATGTTACGTGCCCAATGCAGGGGGCAACTAATCATAGCCAGGCGGCTTCACAGAGCTCTTGCCAGGAAAGGTACCATATTGATGGTGCAGCAAGAAATTCAGCAACATGGCTTACTAATCAGGCCCAGGAGTACCCCCCCCTACACGCATACACACACAACATGTGTGTATGTGTTTGTGTATACATAATTATTATATGACAACAATAATCAAGAAGCAGTGAGGAGCATAGGAAGAGATGGATGAGGACTGGGAGAGGTGGAAATACTTAAATACTCATGCATGGATTTCTCAAGAAATAAGAATAAAATTCAAAAACTGCAAGGTATAATGTTTGAGGTCAAAAGCACTGAAGTCTGGTGCAGACTGGAAATTGTTGGCTGAATTGAATGAAGTATGTGTGCATGCATGAATCATTGCTGCTGCAAAGAGCTGGGAGTAAGAACTGAAAATATGAAAAAATATGTGGACACAATAACCCTTTATCCCAGACTTCATTATGGATTTCGAGTTGCATTGCGCTGCAATGAAACATGCTTAAGGTGTTTGTGCAATTGGAGTGGTGCATTTAGGGAAATTGGGAATGACTTATTTCATGGCAGTACGGAAAACTGGGACAGTCACTGTAACCCCTTTGGCAGCTATTTTAATTGCATAAAGAGGTTCAGAGACTGGGAAGATTTAGTGCATTAATGGAGGAAAAAATGAACCAGGTTTAAATTTCTGGAGAAAGCCTATGAATTTAGTGATCTTATTGAATGTCTGGGTTGGAGAGAAAACTGTTAAAGATAGCTGCACATCCTCCAAATGATTCCTTACAATGTCTCTGGCAATGTCTGAAAATCCCAATACTATATCTGTTCTCAGTCACTGTGCTGGATAGCTTTAGTATCTACTTGACACACCTGGGATGAGTGACTCTTCCACTAGAATCCTGTGGCCATGTCTGTGGGGCATCTGCTTGATTGCTGAGTGATGTGGGTGGACCCAGCCCACTGTGAGTGGTGCCACCCCTCGGCTGATTGTTCTGTGTTTAATAGAAAAGCAGGCTGAGCATGGGCCAAGGGAGCAAGCCATTAAGCAGCATTCCTCCATGCCCTGTGCTTTAGCTCCTTCCTCTAGGTTCCTAACCTGAGCTCCCTAACCTCGGGCTCCCTAAGTGATGAACTGTGGCCCAGGAGATGTAAGCTAATAAATCCTATTCTCCTCAAGCTGGTATTGGTTAGAGTGCTTTGTCACAACATCTGAAAGCAAACTCAACGGAAATTTGTACCAGGCATGGCATACTGCTGTGCCAGACCTGACCCAGTTGCTTTGGGGAGGATTGTGGAATCTTTTGGAACTTTGGGCTAGAAAAGCTATTGAGTATTTAGAGTTTGCTGCTGTGAAGCTTGGAATGATTATGCTGAAAGAGATTTAGACAATGGTTGCCAGGCTTGAGATATTTCGAAGGGAAGTAAAGACTATCAGCGCTGTTTCTTTGATGTTTTGAATTGATAACATGTGTGTTCTGGTTGGCTGTGGCTGAAGAATCAACTGTGATTAAGAAGAGACCAGAGTCTGGAGTGAAACATTTTTCTACTGGGACATCTGATGCTCATTAGCTGGGGACAATAATCAGCTGTAAGTAACAAGTGACCAGAGTCACTGAGGTGAAATCTGGGAAGCATTTCTTCAGGTTCAGCACACAGAAGCTGTGGTCCAGAGTGGGGGACTCAAGCCTCCATCTCAAGCTGGAAGAACAATGTGATAAGGTATAATAATCTCCTTCAAGGTTTTGGTGTTGAAAATGTGAAAGGGTCACAGAGAGTAGCTGAAGGTTGGCACTATGAGAGGCCAAGAAAAGCCATTGATGAAAGTGCAGCCTCAGTTGCAGTGAAAAATCCCCATGATTGCAGGGGTCATGAAGAGAATCTGAGGCTTTAGGCCAGTAGAGGTCAGAAGAGCCCATGGGTGAAGGTGCAGCCTCAGTGTCAGTGGACACCCCAGCTCTTTGCATATGGCATGCCAATAGGATGACCAACACGAGTAGCAGCAGGTATGGAATGGAGCTGCCCTGGGCCTGCAAGACCAGCTGTTTGTTCTATGGATGGAAGAGTCAGGACAGTGGACCAGTTTAAACCGGTTGGCATACAGAAGCTCATGAGTGAATTGCATATGTCCAGCCTTGAACTACTTTGCTGGACTTAGGTTTTGCTTATGTATACACTGTTCTTCCCTTTGAAGTAAGAGAGTACTTGTTTGGGATTTTACAGGAGCCTACATTTAAGAGCTGTGAACTTTTAAGTGTTTGGATTTTTAAAGACTGTGGGGCTTTTAAGGTTGTACTGACTTATGTTAGGATATTAACATCATACCTTGGGATAGAAAATGGAAAGCTTGTGGTTTAATATCTGTGAGGCATCTTCTTGATTGTTGAGTGATGTGGGAGGGCCCTGCCCAATGTGGGTGGTGCTACCCTTGGCAGATTGTTCTGTATTGTATAAGAAAGCAGACTGAGCAGCGTGGGCGAAGGAAGCAAGCCAGTGAGCAGCTTTCCTCCATAGCCTGTGATTCAGCTCCTATCTCCAGGCTCCTGCCCTGAGTTCCTATGTTGGGCTTCCTAAGTGATGGCTATGTGAGCGAAATAAACCCTTTCCTCCCAAAGTTGGTAGTAGTCAGATTGTTTTATCACAGCAAATGAAAGCAAACTATCAATTTCCTGACTTCACCTCACATTTCCCTTACCTTTGTTCTTACTCCTTCTGAATGCATTGACGTCCTCACTCTTGGATAATGCTAGACAAGCTGTTACCGGGGCACTTTTTCTTACTCTCCATTATCTGTGAAGGTTTTTCTCATAGGGAGTGCCATGCTTCATTGCTACAAATATTTTAGATCTTACTTTATTGATTAAGACCCACAGTGACCATATACCTTGAAACACACACACACACACACACACACACACACACACACACACACACATGCAGGAACAAATCATTGCCATACATTAAGTCCAAGTCCTTGATATTGTCTGTGGACTACATGTGGATTTGGGGTTTTGGCACCAAAATATGCAATGCTACCTGTGAATTCTGCCTTAATGCTAAATTCTAGTGAATAAGTGTCTCTGCCATTGTTTGAAGCCAGCTGAGGAAGGCCTGGGAATTCTGATTGCAAGAATCCCACCAGTAAATGAAACAGGATGGTCAGGAAGCTAAGAACTGGACTGGAAGCAGACTGGAGATAGGTATCCCAAAGGCATAGCTGAAATGCCCAGGTAAAATCATCAAATTAATCCCACCCAGAAGCATGCCATTTGAATCATCTCCTTTTCCACCACGAAGAAAACAATGCTATCTGTGAAAGTAGAAACGGGCTATCTGGGATGTAATCTGTTTGCGGTCCATCCTTGGCAAGCTCCGAGACTTCTGAATGGCAATACTCCTGGGAGTTCAATTTGTCTTTCAGTCATCCATGAAACCAAGCCAATATGCTGAAAATAAATTCACCAAATCAAATCACTGAAATTCACTTTACTACATGGCAAATCTGTCACCCCCACTCTTGTTGATGAACACTTTACTAAGTGACTGATTTAACACATTTATGGAATTGATCATTATAATTTTAGCAAATAAATGGAATGATTTTAGAGCTTCAATTGAAAAAGCACAAGAGTTCAATCAGAGCATTGAATTTAGGTTTCCACTACTGCTGTACAATTTTATGAGCATTGTGATGCAAAGTTTAGTATAAAATTGTAAATATATGTATTTACCCCTTTCCAAATATGGATCGTAAGTTTTATAATGAAAATTACATGACATATGAAGGTTTTCAGATTCAGGTAATTAATAAAATGGCATGAAAGCTTTTATTTTGGTCTAGGATTAGTTTGGGAATTTCTGGTGGATTTTCCAGTTAATTTGCTATATCTAGAAATTATTTGCCACAGTTTATTACATGATGTGGTTTCTGCTGTCACTTCCCAGTTTATTTTTATTCATAGAGTCAATTATAGTCACTCCCTGAGGCCATCCATGCATGGTTTCCTCACTTAGACACTTTCAACCTTTGATACTGAATCTTTCTCCTAATAGGTAGCAAGTCGATGTCCCATATTGCTTCTTGTTAGAAACTGAAGTTTCAGTGTTTCAGAAGTGATATGATTCTACTAGTTAAGCTTGATTGCTTCTAGAGGCTTTTGAAGGATATTTTTTATTTCCTAAATTTAAACTATGTCAGCTATAATGTGGTATTCTGAAAAAATTAACAGTAATTTTAAGTTAAGTCTATAACTAGTACTAATAAGCTGATATTTATATATGTATGTATGTGCACTAATTAATTATATGTATATACGCATATAATCCTGTGACATTAAAACTCAACTGGATAGGACTTAACAGATAAATTGGAATACAGGAAGTCTGATAGGTGTCGGGAGCAGGGGTAGGAGGGAATCTATATGTGATTAAGAGTCTATATTTGTACAAAAGGTCAATGCATTTTTAAATAGTTCTTAGTGTACATTATCCTTAAAACTGTCAATCAGACAACAAATTAATTAGCAACATTTTAATAATAAGTTTATTTGTGAATTTGACAATGATCTACAAGTTAGAAAACTGATCACTTAAAAATGGCTTTCAAGGGACTGGATAGATGGCTCAGCAGTTAAGAGCACTGCTTGTTCTTTCAGTGGACACTCACATTGCAGCTAACAACCATCCATAACTCCAGTTCCCAGGAACCCAGCACCCTCTTCTGACCTCCTTGGGCATTGCACTTACCCACATAGAGGCAATACACTCACAAATAAATTTTTTAAATATTTTTTAAAATGGCTTTCAAAGCTGTCAATGTTGCTCTGGGGTAGTATACTTCCTTGCAATGTTTAAGACTCTGGATATTGCCAAAAATGTGGTTTATAACAATTTATTTTGTTTTACTTAACCACTCATCAAATTAATTAACATACAATGCTTAAAAAAAGATGGGCTGGAGAGATAGCCTAGCAGTTAAGAGCACCAACTGCTCTTGCAGAGGACTTGAGTTTGATTCCTGGCAGGCACCCACATGGCAGCTGAGAACCGTCTTTAACTCCAGTTCCAGGGGAATCTGAGACCCTATTCTGACCTCTGAGGCCTTGCACAACATGGGTGCACAGACCTACATGCAGACAGTACATTCATACACATACAAAAATAAATAAAATTAAAAAAAGAATACAATGATCACAACTCATGTCAAATATGTCTATGAATCATAACAGAGACAATTTGTGGAGGACTAGGTAGGTATGGTGGTGTACCTGGACAAATCTCTGTCTTTCAGAACCTGAGTTAGTAGGACCATACCAGGAAGCCAATCTGCTATCCTGGCTTAGCTAGTAATGGAAGCAAGGTGGATGAAAGAAGATGCATGGAGGAGAAGTGGAGAAGGCCCATTAAACAACAACAACAAAAAATCACGTAATGAAAATGATCAGAAATAAGGATAGTAGGAAGTCTTTTAGGTCAGGAAATAATGCTTTAAAGGGAATTTGGGGAACCTAATTCTTCCTTTTAATCTCTTTCAATCTCTGGATAAAGAATAAGTAAATGGGTCTCCTCCCTCATGCTTTCCCTCCATGAAATGCTGGCTGTCACAGGCCAAAGCAAAGAGACTGACTGCCAATGGATGGAAGCTCAAAGGTCTAGGCTAAAACTAGCCATTCCTTTCTATAATCTGATCATCTGGGGAATTCTGTAATAGTGATGGAGTTTTGGTCAACACAGCTACATTCAGATTAAGACTATGAAACTGATAGGCCTTGGGCAAATCATAAAATGATAAGTTAATAATAATGGTGCTGCTGTTGACTTAGGCAGTTAAAATATCCAGTTATTGGATAATCTAAACTTGTAATACTTTCTCACCATTTCTTGCATGGTAAAGATGAAATAAATTTTGAGACTACAGAGATGAAAATAAAGTCTCTAAAATGGATAAATGAGCATGCACATATATATATATATATGTATATATATATATATAGATATATATGTATATATATATACACATACATATATATATATATATATATATATAGAGAGAGAGAGAGAGAGAGAGAGTCTTACCACTTGTGCCAATATTTGTTTTTTTTTTTTCAATTGATCTATCTGAGGGGATCACTGGGGTAATGAAGTCCCCCACTATTAGTGTGTTGGGATAAATCTATGTCTTGAGGTCCTATAGAATTGTGTTTATATAGTTCTGTGAACCTGAGTTTGGTGCATAAACATTGAAGATTGTGATCTCTTCCTGGTAAATTGTTTCTTTGACAAGGATGTAATGGCCTTCTTTCTCTCTTCTGATTGACTTTACTCTGAGGTATGTTTTGTCTGATATTAGAATAGCAACTCCTGCTTGCTTTTTGGTACCATTTGCTTGGAATATTTTTTCCATCCTTTCACTCTAAGGTGGTGTCTGTCTTTGAGGGTGAGATGGGTTTCTTGTAGGCAGCATATAAATGGATTCTGTTTCCTAATCCAGTATCCTAGTCTATGTCTTTTGATTGGGGAGTTTAGACCATTGATATTTAAGGTCATTATTGAGAGATGTGTGTTACTTCCTTTCAATTTATTCTTGGTTTGCATTCTCGGTCTAGGTTTGTGTTTACTCAGTTATGCTTTAATTTATTAGTTTCTCTTTTAGTTGGTTGGGGATAGTTGCTACTTTCCTATGTTCTTTGGATTGCTTCGAGTATTTTCTTAAGTGTTGTTTTTTTGACATGTATTCTTTCATCTTGTTTATGTCATAAGAGATATCTCTCCTTCAACTATAATTGACATTTTTACTGGGTATAGTAATCTGGGTTGGCATCTAAAGTCATTTAGCACTAGGAATATTTTGGTCCACCTTCTTCTGGCTTTCATAGTTTGCACTGAGAAGTCAGCTGTAATTCTTATGGGTTTCTCCTTGTATATAATTTGTTGTTTTTCCCTTGTGGCTTTCAGTATTTTTTCTTTGTTTTGAGCATTTTGCATTTTAACTATGATATGGCGTGGGGAATTTGTTTTCTGGTCTTGTCTATTTAGTGTTCTATGTGCTTCTTGTATTTATATAGGTTTGTCTTTTTTCAGTTTGGGAAATTTTTCTTCTATTATCCTGTTGAAGAACTAGTCAATAGTGTTATCTTGAGATTCTTCTCCTTCCTCTATCCTGATGATGCAGAAATTTGATCTTTTCGTAGTATCCCACATTTCCTGGTTATTCCACACTTGTGTTTTATTTTTTATTTTTCATAGTCTTCACTCAAGCAATTTAGATGTTCTGTGCTGTCCTGCATCTCCGATATTCTATTTTCTGCTTCAACCATTCTTCTTCTGAGGCTTTCTACAATCCTTTGATTGTATAAATGTTGATTGGATAAATGTTCCATTTCCTTTTGCATTTCTTTCTGAGATTTTTTTTTTTTTAGTATTTCCATTTCCTTTTGGAGGTTTTCATTCTCTAATTGTAGCTCATTTTGCTGGCAACCTTCTTTTTTTTTTTCATTTCAGCCTGGGATCTTTTCAGTGTTTCCACTTCCTTCCAAAGTTTGTCTTTCTCTCTCTCTCTCTCTCTCTCTCTCTCTCTCTCTCTCTCTCTCTCTCTCTCTCTCTCGTTCTAATAGGACACTGTGTTTCTCTTCCTCTAGTTCTTTTTGGAGTTTTTGTTTCTATTCCTCTAGTTTTTTCAGAGTTTGTCATTCTCTCCCTCTAGTTCTTTCCAGTGTTTATCACTCTTTCCTTCTAAGTCCTTCCTGAGTTTTTCATTTTCTCCCCTTATCTGATTTGCTCTTTATATTCTTTGATTTCTTTTAATATTTCTACAATTGTTCTTCTAATGTCTGTGTCTTGGTTTCCTTCCAGGGAGATCTCATTGTATGAATCTTCTTTCAGACTGGTAGAATTTGGTGTGGATTTATTTTGAGCTTTTCCCATGTTTTTTTTTTTTTTTTTCATTGTGTTCTTGGCATGTGGATTTGATTTGTTTGTTTGTGTTTTTGGATTCTGGTGCCTCAGTTTTGGCAGTGCAGACTAGATTCACTAACACTAGGCCTCCTGCTAGATAGTCTGTAACACAGCACCACCAGCTTGAGTTAAGAGGGAAGGGTGTTTGCTCCTTTGGCCCCTGCAAGTATCCTGTTGACCTGGTGCACTCCTGCACCCCTGTCTAGGTGCACCCAAGCCTCCGTGTTCTCTGGAACCTGAGCTAGGAGGTTCTGGGGGTGGTTGTATGGCCCCCAAGCCTCAAGGCAGTTCCACCTTACCAGTCCTGTTCTTAATCCACACAGGCACTCTCTGGAACCCAGCTGAGAAATATAAAAGGAATGGAATAGTCTCATGCATTCTATCAGACCACAGTGCAATAAAGCTCAATATGAACACAGAATAAGCCAGACTAGCTAAAAGAACACATGGAGACTAAACAACACAATCCTGAATAATTAATGGGTCAGGGAAGAAATAAAGAATTAAATAAAAGTATTTATGCCACCAGCATGAACCCAGTGTGTGGTGTAAGTGGACATACACTCATGGCCTGCACAGCACCAGCATGCACCCAGTTGAGGCCCACTTGCCTTGGTGCTTTGCTCAACTCTCCTAGCCTGTGGTGGCTTGGTAGCGCCAGGAAACCTCCAACATTCGGGTTCCATTGCATATCGTGGGTGAGCTTAGACCTGTAGACAGCAAGCCAACAAGGCAACAGCACATAGGCCAAAGTAGTAACACAACCTCAGCCCCACCCCTACAACCTGGTGGAGCTGTGCTACAGAGGATCTAGCAGGCACAGTATTAGTGATTATAGTCAGCCCAGCCAACACTGAGGTGCCAGAATCCAAAGTAACAACAAAAATTCCACATGCCAAAGACACAAAGAAAAAACAACATGGGAAAACCTCATAATAAATCCACACCAAACTCCACCAACTGTACAGAAGATTCCTACAATGAGATCTTCCTCGAAGGAAGCCAAGACACAGGCCTTAGAAGAAGAACTATACACATATTAAAAGAAATCAAAGAATATAAAGAACAAGTCAGAGAACTAAAGGGAGAAAATAAAATACTCCAGAAGGAAGTGTAAATGCTGAAAAAAATCCCAGGCTGAAATGAAGAAAAAAAAGGAACTGACCAAGAAAACAAGGTGATACAAGATGAGGATGACAGGCTCCAGAAGGAAGTGGAAATACTAAAATAAATCAAAGGATGAAATGAAAAAAGAGACTGAAAATTCATCCAATCAACAGTAAAAGAAGAGAAAAAGCCTCAGAAGCAGAATGGAAGAAGCAGAAAAAAGAATATCTGACCTACAGTATAAGAGGGAGCAACTAGAATGTTCAAGTAAAGATTATGAAAAATTTTTAAAAAGAGTGGAATATTGAGGAAATGTGGGACACTATGAAAAGAACAAACCTCCACATCATAAGGATAGAGGAATGAAAAGAATCCCAAAACAACACTATTGACCAGAATAACAGAAGAAAATTTCCCCAAACTGAAAAAAGACAAAAACACACAAATACAAGAAGCACATAGAACACCAAATAGACAAGATCAGAAAAGAAATTCCCCACGCCATATAATTGTTAAAACACTAGATGCTCAAAACAAAGACAAAATACTGAAAGCCACAAGAGAAAAACAAGTTACATATAAGGGGAAACCCATTAGAATAACAGCTGACTTCTCAGTGCAAACTATGAAAGCCAGAAGAATGTGGACAAATTTTATCAGTGCTAAATGACCTTATCTACCAACCCAGACCAGTATACCCAGAAAAAAATGTCAATTATAGTTGAAAGAGAAAGAAAAGGTCTCTTTGAATTCTTTCTCCAGTTTCTTGTTTTTGGTGTAAAGAAAGGCCATTGATTTTTTAAGGTTAATTTTGTATCCTGCCACTTTGCTGAAACTGTTAATCGTTTCTAGGAGTTTTCTGGTGGAGTTTTTAGCATCCCTTAAGTAAACAATCATATCATCTGCAAATAGGGATAGTTTGACTTCCTCTTTTCCAATTAGTACTCCTTTAATATCTTTTTCTTGCCCTATTGCTCTAGCAAGTGTTTCAAGCACTATATTGAAGAGGAGTGGTGACAGGGGGCAGCCTTGCCGAGTTCCTACCTTTAAAGGGAATGTTTCTGTCATTTCCCCATTTAGGATGATATTGGCTGTGGGTTTCCTGTATATGGCTTTGATTACATTGAGGAATGATCCCTCCAATCCAATTCCTTCTAGGACTTTAAGCATGAAGGGATGCTGGATTTTGTCGAAGGCTTTTTCAGCATCAATTGAGATGATGGTGTGGTTTTTGTCTTTGATTCCATTTATGTGTTTGATGATGTTTATTGATTTTCGTATGTTGAACCATCCCTGCATCTCTGGTATGAATCCAACTTGGTCATGATGGATGATCTTCTTGATGTGGGTCTGTATGCGATTTGCCAGTATTCTGTTTAGAATTTTGGCATCTGTGTTCATGAGGGAGATGGGTCTATAATTCTCCCTTTTAGTTGGATCTTTGCCTGGTTTTGGTAATAGAGTGATGTTGGCTTCATAGAAGGAACTTGGGAGAATTCCCTCTGATTGTATACTTCTAAACAGTTTCAGTAATACTGGTTGTAGGTCTTTTTGAAATGTTTTATAAAATTCTGCTGTGAAACCATCTGGGCCTGGGATTTTTTTAGTTGGGAGGCTTATTACTACATCCTCTATTTCTTCATATGTTATGGGTCTGTTTAAGCTGCTGGTCTCTTCTTGGCCAAGCTTTGGTGATTCCCAGAAAAATCTTTCATGACATAAACAAGATGAAAGAATACATGTCTAAAAAATCAACACTTCAGAAAATCTTTGAAGCAATCCAAAGATCAGAGGAAAGGATCAACTATTTCTAAGCAATTAAATGGAGAAATTAATAAAAGCATAACAGAGTAAATACAAACCTTGACAAAGAAGGCAAACAAAAAATAAGGTGAAAGGGAGCAACACACATCTCTCAATAATAACCTTAAATATTAATGGTCTAAACTCCTCAGTGAGAAGACATAGACTGGGAGAATGGATTAGGAAACAGAGTTTCTTCTATATGCTGTTTACAAGAAACCCATCTCACCCTCAAGGACAGACACCACCTTAGAGTTAAAGGATGGAAAAAATATTCCAAGCAAATGGTACCACGAAACAAGCCAGAGTGGCTATTCTAATATCAGACAAAATAGACCCCAAAGTAAAATTAATCAGAAGACACAAGGAGGATCATTACATCCTCATCAAAGAAATAATTGACCATGAAGAGTTCACAATCCTAAATGTTTATGCACCAAACTCTAAACACTACTCTGCAGGACCTCAAGACACAGATTAATCATAGCATACTAATAGTGGGGGACTTCACCACCCCACTGAACCCCTTGTACAGATCAACAAGACAAAAAATGACAGAGAGATATCAGAAATGAAGACTACAATACACCAAGTTAACCTCACAGACTTCTACAGACTATTCCCCCAAAGACCAGAGAATATACTTTCTACTCATAACCTCACAGAACATTCTCCAAAATCTACCACATACTGGGACACAAAAGAAATCTCAACAAATACAAAAAGGTTCAAATGATTCCATGCATTCTTTCAGACCACAGTGCAATAAAGCTCAGTATGAACACCAGAATAAGCCCTACTAGCTACAAGAACACATGGAGACTAAACAACATAATCCTGAATAATGAATGGGTTAGGGAAGAAGTAAAGAGTGAAATAAAAGTATTTGTGGAACTGGGGCTGGAGAGATAGCCTCTGCTCTTGCAGAGGACCGGGGTTCGATCCCCAGCACCCACATGGTGGCTGAGAACCGTCTGTAACTCCAATTCCAGGAGAACTCCAGTTCCAGGGGAATCCAACACCCTCTTCTGGCCTCTGTGGCATTGCACGACATGGGTGCACAAGCATACATGCAGACAGTACATTCATACACATACAAAAATAAATAAAGTTAAAAAAAAGTGTTTGTGGAACTGAATGAAAAAGACAATAAACAGACAAAAGACAAAAAAGACAATAAAAAGACAACACAACAAAACCTGTGGGATACTTTAAAAACAGTCATAACAGGAAAATTTATAGCTCTAAGTGCCCACATCAAAAAATAAATAAATAAAACCCAGAAAGGAAACAAATAAATGATCTAACACTGCAGCTAAAACACTTGAGAGACAACAACAAATGAACCCTAAATCCAACAGACAGGAAGAAATAATGAAAATCAGAGCAGAAATCAATGAAATAGAAACAAAGAAAACAATACATAGAATCAATGAATCCAAAAGCTGGTTCTTTGAAAAGATAAACAAAATAGAAAGACCTCTATCACAGTTAACCTAAAGAAAGAAAGAGCAACTCCAAATTAATAGTATTCATGATGAAAGGGGAAGCATCACAACAGAAAAAGATCCAGTCAACCATATGAGAATACTACAAAAACCTATACTCCACTAAATTTGAAAATCTAAGGGAAATGGATGAATATCTGAAATCCTGGTAACCAACAAAGCTTAACCAAGAAGAGATTGGCAGCTTAAACATACCCATAATATTTGAGGAATTTGAAGATGTAATAAAAACCTCCCAAACAAAAAAAGCCTGGGCCCAAATGCTTTCACAGAAGAATTGTATAAAACATTTAAAGAGGTCCTACAACCATTATTATTCAAACTGTACAGAAGAATACAAACAGAAGGAATTTGCCCAAATTCTATCTATGAAACCATCATCACTCTAATACCAAAACCAGGCAAAGATACAAGCAAAAAATAAAGCTATAGACCCATCTCATTAATGAACATAGATCCAAAAATTCTCAACAAAATACTTGCAAATTGCATACAGACCCACATCAAAAAGATCATCCATCATGATCAAGTTGGATTCATACGAGATGCAGGGATGGTTTAACACACATAAAATAAGTAACATAAACACATAAATGGACTGAAAGCCAAAAACACAATCATCTCAATTGATACAGAAAAAGCCTTTGACAAGATCCAGCATCCCTTCGTGTTTAAAGTTCTAGATGGAATTGGACTGAACGGAACAATCCTAAATATAATCAAAGCCATATACAGCCACCATCACCCTAAATAGAGAAAAATTAGAACCATTCCTCTTAAAGGCAGGAATCCAGCAAGGCTGCCCCCTATTGCCACCCCTCTTGACCATAGTGCTTAAACACTTGCTAGGGCAATAAGAGAAGGAAATTAAAGGAGTACTAATCAGGAAAGGAGGAAGTTAAGGCTATCACTTTTTGCAGATGATATGATAGTTTACCTAATGGATGCTAAAAACTCCACCAGAAAACTCATATGAAAAGATGAAGAGTTTCAGTAACTTGGTGGGATACAAAATTAACCTACAAAAATAGTAGCCTTTCTTTACACCAACAATAAACAGGTGGAGAAGAAATATAAGACCTTCCTACTCACAATAGCCTTCAAAATATATATAAATTACCTCATAGCAAACCTATCCAAAGACACCAAAGACTTCCCATGCTTATGGTTTGGAAAAAATTAATAAAAAAATGTACATTTTACCCAAATTGATATGCAGATTCAACAAAATCCCAATCAATATACCCATGAATTTTTTCACAGACTTGGGAAAAAAATCCTTAAATGCAACTCTGATTGAAAAGTGCAATACAGGGGGAATTGTCCTACCAGAATTCAAGCTATACTACAGGGCTCTAGTCATAAAGACAGCCTGATACTATCACAAAAACAGACCCATTTACCAATGGAACAAAATTGAAGATCCAGACTTGAGCTCATAAAATTTCAGCCACCTCATATCTGACAAAGGGGCTAAAAACCTCAATGGAAGAAAGATAGTATCTTCAGCAAATGGTGCTGGCAAAACTGGATCACCATTTGTAGAAGAACTAAATTAAAACCCTACCTCTCATGCTGTACAAAAAGTAACTCCAAGTAGATCAAAGATCTCAATGTAAAACCTGAAACCCTTAAGGTGACAGAAGAAAAAGTTGGCAACAACATACAAGACATAGGTGTAGGAAAAGACTTTCTAAATCAGACAGCAGCTGCACAGGAAATAATGTCAAAAGTTGACAAATGGGACCTCATCAAATTCTGTACGGTGGAAAAAAAAAATTCAAGGAAGTGAAGAGAAAACCCACAGAGTGGGAGAAAATCTTCACCAGTGATACATCTGACAGAGCATTAACATCCAGAATATATAGACTACTCAAAACACAAAGAAGTAAGAAAACAATTTTCCTACTCAAAAGATGGAGTAAAGAGCTGAGCAGAGACATCACAAGTGAGGAAATAAAGATGGCTGAGAAACAACTTAAAAAGTGTTCAACGTAGTTAATAATTAAGGAAATGCAAATTAAAAACCACTCTTAGATCTCATCTCACTCCAAAAGGACTGGCTAAGATCAAGAAAACAAAAGACACCAAATGCTAGGGAGATCATGGGGAAAGGAGAACACTCATCCACTGCTGGTGGAAATGTAAACTTGTACAACCATTATGGAAAGCAGTGTGAAGAACACTTAAAAGACTCAAAATGAGCCTACCACCTGTCCCAGTCATACCACTCCTGGGTATATACCCATAAGACTCATCCTACTGAACAGATACATGCACATTTATGTTTATTACAGGTCTCTTCACAATAGTGAAGAGCTGGAACCAACCCAACTTCCCCTCAAGAGAGGAGTGGATGACAAAAATGTAGTACATCTACACAATGGAGTTCTATTCAGTGGTAAAGAAAGATGACATCATGAAATTTGGCAGTAAATGGATGGAGAATGAAGCCATTATGCTAAGTGCCTGTAACAACAGCAGGGGGAATCAGGACAGAAGTTATCAGGGTTATCAGGGGCTAGCTTGCTAACATGATTACTTGAATCAGTGAGCTCTCAGCTCAACAAGAGTCCACACTCCAAATAACACAGAACTCTGCAATTGGCCAATGTATAGAGAATAAGAGGGTGCAAAGTGCTCATCCATGAATATCACACCTCTTCAAACTTCTGACCCTCATGGGTTTAGGATCACTGCAGAAAAGGAAGCAGAAAGATTGTTAGAGCCAGATGGAGTGGATGAACACAAAGAAACGTGGTTTTCAGACAGCTAATCAGTTGCTCATATGAACTCCCAGCAATGGTGACAGGAATGGTAACAGCATGCACAAGTCCTACGGAATCTCAAACCATTCAAAATCCCAGCATAGACATGGAGAAATGGGAAAGAACTTCTAACCCCATCTAAAGAACTTTTGGCACTTGATGACTCCTGGGAGAGGAAAGACGGGGTCTTCCAAGGATGGGACCCTTGGTAGGCCCAGTGGATGGACCCACACTGAAGGGTGTTTAGTGACACAGGCTCTCTCTCTCTCTCTCTCTCTCTATATATATATATATAGAGAGAGAGAGAGAGAGAGCCTACAAACATGCAAAAAGGCATAAGGCACTCATAAACATACAGGTACATACACAGAAACTAACATGTATCGTTTGAGGCACATCATTTTCTAGGTTTTCATCTTCAATTGAATTAATAGATGAAATTAATACTAAAGAATGAAACAGATGAAAGTTTCTATATGCTCTGCTTCCTTTTAGCTAATAAATTTTAGTAATACCATACTGGTCCTGATAAATTTATTTATTTTTAATATAATACTTTTTTGATGTTTTGTTTATTTCATACATCATTTTTCAGTTTAATTTACACACATTCCCCTTTCCCTTCCCCCCACCTCACCCCAGTTCATGCATCCTGCCATACATTTATAATCAGAGACAGATCAATATAATTTCTCAGACATTACTACATTTTAATATCTGGGTGATTTTATAGATACATAGATCTAATACTCAACAATTAGAACAGATCTCCATGTTTCTTTTTAAAATTTTTTTTAAATTTTTTATATTTATTTTTGTATGTGTATGAATGTATTGTCTGCATGTAGGTTTGTGCACCCGTGCCCTGCAATGCCGCGGAGGTCAGAAGAGGGTCTCGGATTCCCTTGGAACTGGAGTTCTCCTGGAATTGGAGTTACAGATGGTTCTTAGCCGCCATGTGGGTGCTGGGGATCGAAGCCGGGTCCTCTGCAAGAGCAGTCGGTGCTCTTAACCACTAGGCTATCTCTCCAGCCCCCCAGATCTCCATGTTTCTATCTGTGTACCTGTCTCTATTCCATTCCATTTAAATACATGTAGTTTTTTTAATTGTAATTTACAATATACACATTTCCTTAAGTTAAATGTGTCATAACTTTAAGACAACTAATTTGCAAAACTGACTCAGAACGAAACTAGAAAAACAAAGCCAAAATAATCATTATATATATATATATATATTATATATATATATATATATTAAAAATTTATCCACATTTTCCTCCTATAAACCATATTACTCTAAAATATGAAAAAAAAAAAAAAAAAATTTTAGAAAATTTTGGATATTTGGATAACCCTTGTGTTACCCAATTATCTTAACAGATAAACATATAATAAATGTCCTTCAAGCAACTTATGCAGCTAGTGTGATAAAGTTGAAACAGGGCACAAGGATTTAAAAAAATTATTGCATCATATACCAATTTAATCTACAAATGGGATAAAAATGCTATTCATTTGAATTTGAATCTAAGAAAATCACATTAGTATGAAAATTATTCTAGCATCACAATAGTGTGTCATTTCTGCCATGGTTCTTGAGACCCCCTGAACCTCAATTTACAACACTAGACATATTTTAAATAGGTGAGGTTTGGCTTTGTTTTTTTGTGTGATCCTGTTAACTTCCTTGTCATTGTTATGAAGTGTTTGTAATCTAGACTGACTTTAATGATAACTGTTCATTGCTCAACAGTATTTTGAAACCTCTCCTTGTATATATTCTAACAGCCTCAAAACAATCTGCGAAATAAATATGAAAATTTTACATATTTTTAAAAAACTAAAAATTAAAATATTGGTTTGAGTAGATTATTCCACATCAATTACCCAGGCTTTTTAAGTCATAGGATGATCTTGTAGCATGAGATTTATATTTTGCCTTGAACCTATTTACCTAATCACATCTTTGTTTATTTTAGATTATGCAATGTCACTCTTTGTTACAGTTCATGAATATACATTAAGACAAACTTACTAACATGCAGTTCTAGAGACAGAGCTTCAATAAGGATATCACAGCTTCAGTATTATGAATATGCTAATTTTGTCATAAAATGAAGCAAGAAAATCTCATTTTCTGCTTGTAAATAAATGTGCAAAACAAATCTGTTGAAACACATAAATACAACTGGTTAACTAACAAAATATTTTGCATAGTAAGGATACCTTCTGAAACTAAGGCTCATATCACTAACCCTCCCAGTGCCACATACTACATATGGAGTGATTTTTCAATTATGTGGTTTTGTTTTGCAATATCTTGATCTTTATTTGGATCTGTAAAACAGTATTCTTAGAACAGCTGCCAGAAGAATAAGTCACCTACTATATATTGTAAAACTAATGTTTCTTGCTGTATATTAGGACTTTCTTCAACCAAACTTCCTGATAACCTGAAGATAGCAGAATGAAAAGATGAAAGCAATCTTGTCCTTCAGCCACCAGTTCATAAGAAAGCCATAGAAATGACCCAGGAGAAATTACAGCCTACATCAGAATGTGAAAATTTTGGTAAAATACACATGTCTGGTCAAGACTGTGAGGCACTGGGGTTGTTTATTAGAGGATACTCCCCAGAGACTACTCTCTCTTCCTCTTTTGTCTCACCTTAAACTTACCTGCCTGGCTTCCCCTGTGTCATGCATTATGCTACTATGGTTTATATCTCTGCATCCCGATATAAGAAGGAGGTCTTGAAAAATAGATGCCTGCTTAGAATGTAAAAGGTGGGAAACTCATCCTAAAGGAAGGGTGAAGAGATTCAAAACTCAGGATATAGCACTTCTTCCTTAGCATTTCAGGTGAAGAATTCTAGGTTTTCTTTTCTTCAGAACATTTGCATAGAACACTGGCCTGGCTATCATTCCTGATTCACTCTTTCCTACATACAATCATGAATCAGTCAGACTTGTTTAAGCTCTGTATCCTTGACAACTGTTGGAACCATTCAGTATCTTCAATTCTACCTCCTCACAACTTCCTTTGACCCCTTGTATCTGTCACCTGAATTAAAAGAACAATTATGTGATTGTTCTTAACACTAATTTTATCAGCCCTAACAGTATTCTCTATGTGATTCTGAGTTCTTACTCTAATTCAACACAATCTTTCATAGTTAAGACTCTTTACCTAAATGCCATTTTAATTGGTGCAACCTTGTGACACACAACATAACCACGCAAATTCTCTACTTAATGTAGAGTAATAAAATACAAGTTCGTATTCTGCAATAGTCTATGGATTGTTTGCATCCTTGTCTGGTTTTGGTATTAGAGTGATGCTGCCTTCATAGAAGGAATTTGGGAGATTTCCCTCTGCTCGTACCCTAAGACATGAGCCTCAAAGAAGATGGGGAGCAAGTATCCAGACAAAAGAAAATAGATGCAGCTGAAAGCTAGGTCATACCTGGCCCTGCAAGCTGCATTAGGAAGTCCAGGCATACACTGCTCAGAAAAATCCCTAGGATTTGTGGCCATGTCAGCCCCAATTCCATACAAGTTATTGATTGCTAAAAGCAGTCTTCCCCGGGCTCTTGATCTGGTTGTCTTCTGGTCCCATTTTATTGCATATATATTCGGAATATATTTATATATATATATATATATATATATACACACATATATGTATATATATATACGCATATATAATATAATTTAGGTATATATATACACATATACATATTCGGGTATATGTATATTTATAATATACATATATATATTATATATATATACATTATATATATATATATATAAATATATTCAGTACTTGCCCTACTAGTTTGGGGCCTATACTTCTTACACCAAAATTAGTTCTTTTTCTGAAAACAATCAAATTAAATCCACACCGCTATTTACTCTTTTTGCTTGGATTTCCACATTCTGGTTAGAGAGTCTCACTTTATTGAAATGAACCATTCTGAAGGACCCTCCACAGCCTCATCTACTCTATCTAAAATGTCAAAGGGAAAACTATGCTCCTCTCAACTTCACCTGGCTCTTAGCCTGTCCTCAGAGTCACCCTTCTGTGTGGTCCTATCTAGTAGCCATCTTACATATAGAAGTGTATGTAACAAAGAGTGTTTACTTTAATCGATCAAAGTGTTATTGTGTTATATCTTTCAATCTGGGAAAAAATAAATTGAATTTTAGAAAATAGATCATAAGAGAAGAATGAGAAAAAGATTATCTCTAGCCAAGATTAATGTTCCAAGTTTACTTTAAAAGAAGCAGTGCACTGTTGTTCATGAGGGATGTTCAGTCTTGCTGAAACACTATATTTTCTTTCCCATCTGACTTTCATTCTACGTAGTTACTATAATAATCCTAATGGTCACTCCCTATATAAGTGATAAGAGGATTCTGAGTACTTATATTTCCTCATGGCTTAATTACATGTTCTCAAAATATAAACCGTGCATGTGAACAGAATCTTGCACAAGCATTAAGTACAAAAAGTATGTGGACAGATTAAGGTCTTCATAGGTAGCCAGCTTCAGCACATATAAGATTGTTAGAGATTTATGTTTCTTACATAGTTTATCTCTTTGCTCATCTGGATCTAAAGAATTTTCCAAGAAAATTGAGAGTCTGTAAAGGTAAAAGGGTCATTAAATGGATACATGCAGGTAGATTATCAGAGAAAGAAAGAAAGTTAATCAAAAGCCAAGGATTTTATATTGCTAGCTATAATAAAGTTTGTATTGCATTTCTTTGTTGCTCTGAGAGACTACAAGAAATTTATGAATAGGCTTAGTAAGCACTGTGATTTTGCAACAGTGGAGTGATAACTGAATTTAAAATGTCTCACAGGAGAGCATAATTATCTAAACTGTAGGAAATGAAAGAACTATTAAATTGATTTTTTTTCAAGGTCCTACTGCTGAATGTTGCACACCCTCACCCTGTCTAGGAATTTGGCTCCTGAATAGGTTTCAAATTGTATCATATATCATCAAAAAATGTTCCAAAGAAGAACAAAAACATAATTAATAGTGAAAACAATATTCCACGTGTATTTTGAGTTTTAAATGACACTAACTAATATATAAAAATTAAATAATATGAAAATACAAATGCAAGGATCAGAATGTAATGTAAGAATTTTAGTGTTTTGAGCATGTTTCATCATAGAAGTCCAATTATTGAAAAATGTATCAATAAAACCTTTTATAGGAACAAAACTGGAGCAAGGAAATGAAGGGAAATTCCTGGAGCACAAGCTCTTATTAATAATCTCCTTGATCAAAAATTTGCTGAGCATATTTTGACACCATATGTCAATTGAAGTTACCCCAATGTTATACACTATTTTAGTGTTTTCAAGAGGATAATTTACAAAACATAAGGTAAACGCCATTTCAAAGTTTGTACTGCAAGGTCACTTCATGACCCATAATGGGTACTGAATACTCTACATCCAGTGTTTTGCCTCCACATCATTTTACAATTAAGATAAGACTCTTTCCCAAGTATGTTCTAAGGAGGTAAACCTACATTACAGGAAGAGCAGGGAAGTGAAAACTGCTTATTGCATAAGAGTTCTCATTTCTGCTCTGGGATTCTTAGCATCCAAACTCTGAGAAAATGAGTTGTACTTAGTTGGCTAGCACTTTTTATGTATATTTAATTGAGTTTTTCATGCATTTCAGTATAACAAATCTTAATAAAATTTATATTCCCTCCCCTATCTGTACCCAGCAGCCCACCACCAGATTGCATGCTTTCTGTTGTATATGTTAATGCCTATCCAATTAAGCATTTGTACCAAGATGTCCCTCAGTGCTACTTCATCCATTGAAGTCTAGTCAGGCTACCTAGAGTCACCCCCTCAAAGAAGATCAACTTTCCCTCATCCTGCATTAATCTGTTGGCAATAGCTCCTCAGCTAATGTTGGAGCTTGCTATGCATTTCTTCAGTTCAATGCTAGGTTTCTGTCTAATTGAGTCAGCATGTGTCTTGTGTGTGTTCATATGAGCAAGTTCCCAGTGGACTAAAGGCCTCTGTTTCTTTATGTTCATTTACCAGCCCTGGCTCTTAACAATCTCTACACCTCTTCTTCTACAGTAGTCCCTGAGACATGGGTGGGTGAGGTTTAATATAGGAGTCTTTTTGATGTTTTTGTTCTTTTTGAGTCAGGGTCTCCCTGTAGCCCCAGCTGTCCTGGAACTCACTCTATAGACCAGGCTGTCCTTGAACTCACAAAGATCCACCTGCCTCTGCCCCCCAAGTGCTAGGATTAAAGGCATGTGCCACCACACCTGGTTAATATAGGAGTCTTATATAGGGATATACACTCTGCAGTCTCTTATTATCTATACTTTGGCTGGTTGTAGCCTTCTCTGTGAATGCTACTCTAGTGTATGAGGAATATTTGATGTGAGTTGAGAGATGTATTGGTATTCTTTCTGCCCCCTGTTCTACTATGTCCATGAGCCTTAAGTGTAAAGGTTCCACTGTAGATGTGTCACATAGGGGTGGGCATCTCTTATTCATAGTCTTTGTGTATCATAGCCCTAATCCCTTAAATGTGAGTACATATTCTGATACAACAGCAAGAGTCAGGAAACTGGAAAGAAACCACAGAGAACAAGGGAAAGAAAGAGATCAAGAGAGGGGGATAAGAGACAGGTGTTAGCAAGAGGAATATTGGGGAATCAGTTGTACTTAAACTGGGGAGGAAGGAGGGAGTTTAGACCAGGAAAGAGAGAAAAGAGAGAAAAATTCTTCGATGGTGGATAACCCAGGGGGGGAATGTACTACCTCAAAAGATCCTGAAAATATACATATAGTATCTGAACATGATCGCTGTTGTGTTGTGATGTGAAAAGGCTGAACATGTCTGAAGAATGTTTCAAACTAAAGCCTTCCCCACTCTGGCTTATATTTGAGTTTTCCAACCCAAACCTTTCATTTTCGTGTGCACTCTTCCTAGTCCACTCACAATTTTATATTTGAATTTCAGGAGCCCTTGGGAAATGTTCAGAGCTAATCCAGGTGCATCAAACCAAAGTGGATGGAAGAGTACTTGTAAATGGGGAAGGAAGGTATTCATATAATTTAGGAACTAAAAGTTAGTGATTTAGAAATCCAAACAAATTTAAACTTCACAGTATTTGAATTAAATTATATGTTTAATATGACTGGTGACTATAAGAAACAACTTAATAACCTTCTTTTGAGTAGAATTAGGAGTGATGTTAATGAATTAAATATGAACTTTTGCTTCAAATGAATTCATTCTAAAATGGATACCTAGTTTTTAATAACCACATTCTGATGGCAGAATAGAGTATGAGGTAGGCCCTAATGTACTCATAAGCTAATAAAAAAGTCCATAAATGATTTATAAATGATATTGAGAGCCTCCAGAAAATTCATCTATGTAATGATACCGCCAGATATCCAAGGAACATCAATTTAACATTTTGTCATGATTTTCCTATCTGTTAGTCATTACCTAGTTGTACATACAACTCTTCCTAAATAGAACCATTATTTAAATTTGTGTATTACAAAACAAAGGCAGGGAACAATCTCCACACATGTCAATGGCTGTCTTTCATGATGCATTTCTTACATTGTCATATAGAACAGACATAGCTGTTAGCATTCTATCCTGGTTCCTTGCAGACTTACTCATCACACCACCACAAGACTAATTATAGTAACAATATTAGTAGGGTGTTTTCATAATCTGCATGAGATATCATAAAGTGATAAGCATTAGTGAAAAAAATGTATGTAGAGAACAAAAAGGGTCATGGGGGAGAAGACTAATATTAGTTCAACAGGAGCACATATCCAAAAGTTCTAGAAAACAATGTAGAGTAATGTTTGGCTCATTTTCATTGCAAATTCATCTCCTGAAAGCAAAAATTAAATATTAGTTTGTGATTGGTTTGCTTTTCACTGGATTCTCTTGGATCTTATTGTAGTACAAAAGAACATGAGCTTAGAATTAAATGGCTATGTGGGAATTCACCTTATGCCTTACAGAATGTCTGAATTTGGACACGTGTCTCTATTTTGGTTTTAATATTTTCAAATCTTAAAATTACTTATATAATGTCATCACTTCTTAGCCTTGTGTATTATAAATTAATCCTCCTATATATTAAGGCATTTGTTTGTTTCATAGACATGGCTAATGTACATTTCAATTTTATGAAGTTTAATATTGAATTGTATAATGCAGCTACATATTAGTTACATTAAATTATAACTAATAACTTAGTGGGAGCCAGCATTTCCATATCTGGTTACAGAGATAAAGGGACTGAGAGTAATTTGTCAAAGACACTTCTGTATTTATTGTAGAATTATTTACAGTAGACAAAAATGCAGAAATGATCTAGGTATTCATCAGTCAATGAATGAACTCATTATACATATATATATATATATATATATATACTTTATATAAGCATGCAACAGCATATTATTTTGGTAATAATAAACACAATAAGCCTATGTTTGCATATATATATATATATATATATATAGAGAGAGAGAGAGAGAGAGAGAGAGAGAGAGAGAGAGACCCTCTTTATATTAAGTAAAATCAACCAGACACAGCAAGACAAAAGTTACTGTGGGATCTTACTCTCTTACTTATATTTAGGATGTAAAATGATGGAAGTCATAGCAATGGGGAATAGAAGGATGAATAGACCCATGATTGTCAGAGGCTGGGTGGAAGCAGGAGGGGAGATGTTGGTAGTAAGGTTCAGACATCCAGCTATAAGATGAGTAATTTCTAATACATACTATGTTTACTATATTTATTAAGAATGTGCAACTTTGAGAAAATTTTTTTTAAAGCAGTCAGCACTCTTTTTTTTTTTTTTAATTTATTTCCGTATGTGTATGAATGTACTGTCTGCATGCAAGTCTGTGCACCCGTGACGTGCAATGCCGCGGAGGTCAGAAGAGGGCGTCAGAATCCCCTGGAACTGGAGTTCTCCTGGAATTGGAGTTTCAGACGGCTCCCGGCCGCCATGTGGGTGCTGGGGATCGAACCCGGGTCCTCTGTAAGAGCGGTCGGCGCTCTTAACCGCTAGGCCATCGCTCCAGCCCAACTTTGAGAAATTTTATGAAATTCAACCTGCAGCCTTCTTAGCACACAAACCGAACTAATCCCACCTTAACAGGACAAACATGGAAACTTATGATTCATGGATATACAAATTAGTTTGAGTATACCAATATTCTTAGTGTACTCATGAAACAAAATATCACAGGTGCACCCCCAAAACATCCCATTTTCATTCGCTAATATGTAACTTGAGAAAATAGCATGGACTTTAATTTTTTGTACCAGACTGACACAAATGTCTTCCATTTACTCTAATAAATGTTAGCAAATTATTGTCTTGGTTTTGATACATTTTATGGAAAAGTAAAATAATATTATATTTGTTATGAATACATATATTCAAAACAAACAAATAGGGCAAAGAATCACCCTTATAGTTATTCTAACTAAAAATATGTATACATTTTCCAAATATTCCACCTTGCTCTACTCAAATTTTCTTATCAATCATTAGAAGCTATTTGTGTGTTTCTTTCTTTCTTTACTTGAGGTTACCAAAATGTGTGCTTGCCAACTTGGCTCTAACAATTAGTCTCATCCCAGTCTCTTGTTTCTGTTTTTAGATCAGCTCTTGCTGCATTGTACAGGCCAGTCTTATGCTCACGCTGTAGCCTAGACAGACCTTGGGTTTGTGGCCTTCCTGCCTCGGCTTGTGGTGTGGCACAGGGTTCACTAGGCCCAGCAGGAAACAGCTCTTCAGGAAACATAATAAAGCAGATCTGTCCCTTCTGCCTCATCCCCTCAGCAGCTGATGGAATCCTGTCTTGACTGAAATCATGACTTTGTTTGAACAGTATTTCACCAAACTATGATTCTTTTAACTCCGCTCTTTTGTATTTCTATGCTCAGATACCACACAACACCTAACACCTAGTGTTCAGGAAATGTCTGCTGAATGAGTTTGACTTAAATTACAGATGGAGTTTAGGTTACTACTGTCTAAGCAGGTCACTATGTATTTCTCTGACAGATCACTGTAATAGCACATGTGACCAAATCGGTTATGTTGTTCTGACACTGTGGACGGTAACTAATTAGCAATTTTTAACTATTACGCTTGTTTGAGTAATTCTATAATAAAATAATAATAATAATAATAATAATAATAATAATAATAATTACTGTTGCATTAGAAACAGAGGAATGCCAGTCTATTGATGTTAAATAAGTGGCTCCAGGTAACTTTACCTATTGGAAAACAAGTGGCCTTGAGTTTGATCACTGGAGCCTGCATGATATAATGAGAGATCCACTCCTATAAAGTGTCCTCTGACTTCTACAAGAACCATAGCTATGTGTGGAGGTATACACACACACACACACACACACACACACACACACACGCATACACACACACACATCTTCCTAACATATGGGGTTTTAATTCTTTAACTGATACTCTATAAACTGTATGTATACAATTTGCATATTTATATGCTTGTGAAACACAAGATGGAATTGTTTCATTTTGAACCATACGATGATTTATTTTAAATAAAATACATTTGTATTACTTTTCTGTTGTTATAGTCAAAGGAATGTAAGAAGTATCATTGTAGCTGGGCATTTCTCAGACCCATATTCTTTGTGTGTGACTAGTTGTGGAACTCTGTATTAGTCTCCAACTGTTGAAAATGAAATTTCTTTGATGAATGGTAATGATACAAACATCTGTAAATATAAGGCTCTATATTTAGCATGCAGTATGAAATTAGATTTGTCTAGGGTTTGGACAGTGTTAGGGTTTTCTCTAGTATCTGTGACCTGTCCAGCCATGTCTATTTGGCTGTAATCAGAAGGAAACAGAGTCTTCCAGATCTCTGGGAATTTGCTCATATGAACTTACAGCAATCATGACAACCTCCACAAGACCTAAGTATACTAAATCAGACGAAATCATTAAGTCAGAGTACTACTCCAACTAAATATAACAATGACAGAACAGCTCCCCTACATGAGACTTTTATTCATATCCTTCCATCTGAAATAATTTTCGTTTCCATATAAATAATCATCTCATTAGCAAAATTAAGTAATATTGTAATTTGTACTGGCCACCACTTAACTTTTATACCTTACCCCTGACCACTTTAGAGATTTTGTTAATAAGATATTATGGATCATAACTGGATTAAATATCATTTTGTGGTTTCTAGTTTGCAAAAATAACAATAAACTCACTGTAGTCACAATCAGACTAGACACCAGATAGAGAAACTGTATGCAGAGATTCAGAATGTTTGTTTTATCATTTTTGCAAAGTCTTTACCATGACAATACTTTTCACTATAATTCCATTATAAATGTCATCAAATAGAGTCCTTAAAGTTGCTCTTATAGGAACCTAGTCTTAATGACTTTGCCTTTAAAAAAAAAAGTCCCAAACCCTGCGTTCTCTCAATTATGTAAATTCACAGTACATGTGCACACACACACAAACACACACATATGCAGGATTATTGTATTTCATAAACACATAGATACCTGGGGAAATGGAAACTTCTTTCTGACATTTTTCAGTCTTATCGAGCTGAACTTGGAGAGGGAAATCCACAGGCATTTGTCTTCAGTGCAATCATTTGTAACCTGTTTGGGTAATTGAACTGTCAACTTGGCCCCAGTCAGAATCCCCTGGCCATTAGACATTTGTTTGCTTTGTAGCCGTCAGTATGTCTGTTTTAATATGCCTTGTTAGTGCAAATAGTACTGCCTCAAAACCCCTATTATGGGAAAAAAATAGTGTTACACATGAGAATCAGCTGCCAAAATAATGTACATATAATTGAAATGATAAGTAATCTGTCACCAAATCTGACATATCAGTTTTATTCCTTTACCAGAAATCTCCAGACTAACTTTGTTATGTTTCAGCTGTCTTTGTGAAGCATAAATATTTTAAATTTTAATTTTTCCATGTGCATTATATTGAAGTTTTATAACCTGATTTGTTCTAGAATGGTACCAAAAAGCATTCACATTTGGACAGAACTATAATGCATTTGTGTAATTCTAAGAATTATTTATGCTTCTCTTGATGGTAGATGAGTTCTTAAAAATAAAGGCGAAATATGATCCAAATGCATATTATTTTTGACATACACATGATATTTGGGTCCAGTTTGTCCACAGTTGACATGAGCACCCCAAAATATCAAGAACTATTCAGATCACAGGCAGTTCATATTAAATTTGATGGACCAAACCGGGAGTTTAAAGTTCCATTCAGAAGTAAAACAATAGATTAATTGCAATTACACATTGACTCATAAGCAAAAATAAATAGATTGAAATTTATTACAGGAAAAACAACTTTTGTAGCTTGGGGGGCGGGGGAGTCTCTGTTTATACAGTGTCCATCTCTGTTCAGTTCTGGCTGGAACAACAAATATTGAATCACTTTCATTACAATGTGCCAAAGCTGCAAAGTTGTGTCTAATTTCACCAAAGAAAATGAAATACAACCTGCTTCTATAATTTGGAACAAGTATCTTCTTTTTTATGCTCCTCTATAGGAAAATTAAAAGAACATTCTCTGCTTTGATTACAAGCATTCAACACTCAGTTCATTCTTCAATAAACAGTTAATAAACCACTGTACTTGTAATAGCTTGCCTATCGTTTTCAGTCCTTTAACATTTACAGTTCACTGAGAGTACTGGTGGGGCACCATTAATGTTTCTCTTCATAAATGCCTTTTTTGCCTGAGAGACTTTTATGAGAACTTGAATACATTTATAGGTAAAATAAAACAGGAACACAAATCAAACAGCTATTGACACTAATTCATAAAGATATTTCAGTATGTGAACATTAATAAAAATATTTATTCACATATATACTAAAGGATATTTAATGTGTATGCCTTTTATTTCAAAGTGATATTTGTTACTGAGACAGAGGTGCTTGTTTATTTTTACCTAAAGAATTAAATCTTGGTGGAATATTTCATATTGCTGACATAGAGCACCTCCTCCACTTTCAGATGAATATATATTACAAATGAATCAAATACATTTAAGGGACATTTCACAAATTGGTGACAATTCTGTCCTAATCCCAAGCAAAAATTGTCTTAATAGATTTTAATGAAATTCAAGTCAGCCACCCAATAGAAATTTTGAAAATTGAAACCCCAAACTCTGAAGGCAATAGAAGAAAAAGTTGGCAGCAGACTACAAGACATAGGCGTAGGAAAAGACTTCCTAAATCAGACAGCAACTGCCCAAGAATTAAGGCCAACAATTGACAAATGGGACCTCATTAAACTCAAAAGCTTCTGTACATCAAAAGAAACAATCAAGGAAGTGAAGAGAAAACCTACAGAGTGGGAGGAAACCTTCATCACAGAAACATCTGACAAAGTATTGATTTCCAGAATATATAAACTATTCAAAAAACAATAAAGAAAACTAATGACTCACTCAATAGATGGAGCAAAGAGCTGAACAGAGACTTCACAAATGAGGAATTACTGATGGCTGAGAAACGTCTTAAGAAGTGTTCAACATCATTAGTAATCAAGGAAATGCAAATCAAAACCTCTTTAAGATATCATCATACCCCAATAAGACTGGCTAAGATCAAGAAAACAAATGATACCAAGTGCTGGAGAGGTTGTGGGGAAAGAGGAACACTCATCCACTGCTGGTGGGAATGTAAACTGGTACAGCAATTATGGAAAGCAGTGTGGAGAACCCTTGGAAGACTCGGAATGAACTTGCCACCTGACCCAGCCATACCACTCCTGGGCATGTACCCAGAAGACTCATCCTACCTCAGAAATACATGCACGGCCATGTTTATTGCAGCTCTCTTCACAATAGCAAGGAGCTGGAACCAACCCAAATGCCCCTCAACTGACGAATGCATAGAGAAAATGTGGTACATCTACACAATGGAGTTCTATGCAGCAGTAAAGAAAGATAACATCATGAACTTTGCAGGTAAATGGCTGGAGGTATAAGATATCATGCTGAGTGAAGTAACACAGTCCCAGAAAAACAAAAGATAAATGGTATCACTCATCTGTAGATGTTAGCACCAATTACCTAACTGTATGGCAAACTGAGCAACGTCAATGTGATCTGAAAGCAACTGTGCTCTTATATTGTGAATCCCTTAAAATATAATAAATAAAAAAGAAAATCTACCATTCTATGCAATTAAAAGGTATTCCCCTTTGACCCTTACTTGCTGACAAATAATGATAGAATAGGAAAATGCCGAAAGACTTTCTTTTCCAGAATTAAACCATTATGGTTGGTTTTCACTTTTCGGAATTTTATAGTACTGTATCATTCCCACACCTGCTTCTCCCCCCCCTGCACTTCCCACAGCTACTACACACACTCACACTTAATTTCCTGTCTTCTTCTTTGATTATCATCTTTGCAGTTATACATTTTTACATTTATATATGTATACATGTATATTCATATGTATGATCTATATGCACATATACATAATGCACTGAGTCCATTTATTTTTCCTATATACATGTCTTTAGGGTTGACTTTTGGAGACTGGATCATCCATTTGGGTGAGCTTGTCCCTGGAGAATACTAATTCTTCCCCTTCCAGCAGCCATTGATTGCTTACAGCATCTAGAGGTCTCTGTGAAATTTCCCCATACACAGCCGTACGTTAACTGTTGCTGTCTTTATGTAGGTCTTGTTTAGACAACCACATTGTGGAGATTTCATGAGTCCAGCTTCCTGGTCATGTCTACAATATAATGCTTATCTGCAGGCATACTGCTCCTCTGGCTCTTAAAATTATTCTGTCCACATAGCCATATATCATCTCCATTCTAATCGGTTGTAAAACTTTGTAATAGCCTCCATCTGTTGCAAAAAGAAAATTGAGTCATGAGATCTACACTTGTCTATGAATATAAAGATACGAGCTTAGAAAAGAGTAAGAAGTCACATTTGTTTGCGAAAGTGGAAGTGGTAGTTCTCCCTGATGGTCTATTACCTCTCCAATGATGGGTACTTGGGTATGTGTACAGTACCAAGAATGGGATTCCCCCATATTGATCCAGCTGAAATCCACTTAGACAGCTGTTGATTACCCCAAGTTAAAATGCCACTATTGCACTGATACAGATATATATTCTGGGCCAATCATTGTTGTGATTCATAGGCTCTAAATTTGGTTAGGGCTATTTACTTTTTCCCTTCTCAGCTTTCACAGCACTTGCCTACACTATAAGAACCAATATTCAGGAAGGAGGTTTCCAGGTCAGTTCCAGCTCAAAGTCCCCAAGTCCTGTGTCCAAAGTGTGCAGTGTCTGCAGAAATAGGATCTTAACTTCAAGTCCTAGGAGGGAATCGAGACAATGTTAATAGCCTATATTATTTGAGAAGTCTCTTGGACTATACTGACCAACAAGTAGAAGGGAGATTTTCCCTGCCTGGTACTAGGATTTTTGTTAGATAGCCTTCATGTATACAGACACATTGGATATATAAAATGTGTATTCTCACCAAGGGTATAATATAATACATGTATGGGAAAATATAAAAAATCCCGGAATTCATCCATATTCTTCAGTCTTAACTCTGACCAAAGCTATCTAAGGCAGTGCTCATTGGAATCCTGTGGCATAAGAGCATATACACTGCAAAGAGCTCATGTTGTGTGATCAGAACTGAGGCTGCAACAACATAGTGAAGTCATGGCCTGTAATACTGGTAAGCACTGTAAGAAACACCACTGATTCATCATGTTTGAAGTTGAATTAATTTTTAATCATTAGACAATCAAAAACAGGCTGCTTGTGTCAAAGTTGCTTGCCACTTGCATATTCAGTTATATGATTCCATGTGGAGTTTGAGAACCTGGGACATGGACCTAGGTAAAAATGTTGGCTTCAAGTATGTTGCTAGGTTTCATAAGAAGCATGTGGTATGCACATATGATTTTTTTAGATTATCATCAAGCTTGTGTTGATGTCTTTATCACTAAATCCGCCATCGTTTACTGGAGTCTCATCACCATGGAACTCTGAAAAGAAAATTCAAATTGTTCTTATATTTACAAGATGAATGGTAAGTTTCACATATCAGTATAACATAAGGAAGTCAACAGCAGGTTTTGGAAACTCCAAATTGAAAAAAAAAAGAGAATACTTTGGAAAGAACATTTCTCATTTGGAAGAATAAGTACAAAATCTTAGGCGGGCATGGTGGCAGAGACCTATAATCCCAGCTAATTGGAATTCTCAGGGAGACAGATTGCAAATGTGAACGTTGAGTGGGCTACACAGTGAATTCAAGGACCCCATAGACAAGTAATTATTTTAATGAGAAGTTATTTCAAGCTAAAAAGTAAAAAAAAAAAAAATGTTCCTATCCACTAGGAGCATAGCTCAGTGGTAGAGCACTTGGTCACATTCCCAATGTTGTAAAGAAAACTAAAATTTGGGGAAAAATGGACTATCTCCTTGGAGGTCTACCCTGAACACTAGTCCCGTGCATTCCAGGAAGCAAAGATTTACTCTGAGTCATCATAAATTGAAGATTTAGAAGCTTTTAATCAAGTGGAAAATTATATCTAAAGAAGGACTTCTTTGAAATATTAAGTCAAACAATTGTTTATTTATTCATTGTATCACATATTTAATGATGACCTGCCACATACCTGACAGTCTTCACCTCAAGGCTAGTTGTGGAAGAAACAAAATGACCAATTCAAATTGAAGACCAAGGAAAAGGTGAAAAGGAGGAAAAATTGAAAGGACTTGTGGAATGTAAAAAAGAAGTCTAAAGAAGTATGAAAAATGAAGTTTTGCTTGGGAAGAGGTAACTTGAAAGCACAGAGGAAAGAAGTTGGTATGTAGATATTTATCAGCTCATGAGTGGGTAAGAGTTACCCCCAAATAATTCCAAAGTCATAGAAAATCAATGGGCTGCGGGGGTTTGGGCACAACAGCCTGCAAATTGGTTTTACATGAGGGATGCTTGTACTCATAAATTATCACTTATTGCTAAAAAAAATGGAAAAAAAACTGAGAGAAAGATGCAGGACAGTTATGGCAGAATGCATGATCTGGGATGGGGTGGGGTGGGATGGGGAGAAGGGAAAGGGAAATATGCCTGAACTGAATTGGAAAATGATGTATGAAATACACAAATAAATCATCAATCAATCAATCAATCTAAATCATAAAGAAAATCAATGCCCAGAGTTTGTCTTGTAAATCCAACAAATACTTAGATTAAAACAGCAGCAAAGTCAGAGGAATGAGCCATAGACTTAAGTAAGGCCTAAAGCTGAAATTAATTGTAACAGTGGCAATTAGATGTTAAGAATGAGAGCTCATTAGCTTCAATCACAGGACTAGAAAATCAGAAAGAACCTCATGGTAGATGTGAGTTTGGCCTGAGACATGTCTTCGTATATCCTTTAGTCAGAGACTACAAAGGGACTATATTATTTTAGACTATAAAATAATCCATATTCATTTGCAAACATTTACTACATCTAGATAGAACATAGACAAGTGTTTCCTAGATGTAATTATTGTTTATAATTAGAAGGCTTCCCTTACTTCAATTACAGATTGCATTTCAAAGTTAAAATCTGCTTTGTCTAACCATCTGATCACTTTCTTCATGAGACATCACTTGTTGGCCCTTATTATATAGTTGCATTCCTACAGATGGCAAACTTTCATTCTTTTTTTTTTTTTTTTTTTTTATTTATTCGGTATGTGTATCAATGTACTGTCTGCATGAGGTTTGTGCACCCGTGTCGTGCAATGTCCGCGGAGGTCAGAAGTAGGGTCTCGGTATTCCCCTGGAACTGGAGTTCTCCTAACTGGAATTGGAGTTTCAGACGGCTCTCAGCCGCCATTGTGGGTGCGGGGAATCGAACCCTGGTCCTCTGTAAGAGCGGTTCGGCGCTCTTAACCGCTAGGCCATCTCTCCAGCCCGCAAACTTCATTCTTTAACCTGCACAAAAAAAGCATCTTCTTCCTTTCAAATAAAATCTTTGAAAGGTTCATGAATTCGGACTCTAACCAATCGCTTTTCAGCTAATTGCCTCACAACAAAGAAAAATGCCAGGATTAGAAAACTTTTCACATTAAAAAATGAAGGCTTCCAAAAGACAAAAAATGAAAGCTTCTCAATAAAACAGGGAAAACAGCTACTCAATAATACATCATATGTTATTTTTAACCTCAGATTTGGCTACCACTGCCTAGGTTCTGAACCAGGTGTCCTAGGTAATGGCATCTTATTCAGCTAATTGAAATTACCAATAACAGGTTGGAAAGTAGCAAGAAAATGTCATTAAAAAAAAGTGATAGTACAGATCAGAAAGAAAGTGCTGCGCTCAGTCCCTGCTACATGAATGAGGATCTCAAGGCCCCCTAGTTATTGTATGAGGCTTCATTTTTTGTGTGGGCTGGAGAGAAAGAGGAGTTGGTTGGTAGGGATCAACTTTATTGGCTCTCTATTTTTTTTTACAGATTTTGCATTCTATCAACCCATGCTGCACTATGCAGGCCCTTTCCACAAAAATGCATCTGATTTCAAGCATAGAAATAAGATAAGATGATAAATTGGAGGACTCTCCCTAAAAGTTTATTAGAGGACACCTGGTGCTTTATTGTATATGCTCCTCAAACCAGTTCAAGCCAGATGGCTCCTTTCCTATACCTATATCCAATATAATTGTAGTATAATTGAGTAGAATCCACCTATGTGGTTAGAGTTAGGAGAAACATAGTCCATTGTTCAGAAGAGTGCATACAGCTTGATGCAGGTGAGTTACCCAGGCTGCTAAGCAGGTTGCTCAGTGCATTTTTTGAAAAGGGTTATGTATACATGGGATATGCAGGGAAGAGTCTCAAGCTGCTAAGTGGATCATTAGAACAGGGGTGAGGACTTAGAGCAAACCAAGTGGTGTCTCCAGCTATATCATTCCCTTTGCTTGTCTGACTCAATTTGAAGATCTTGCTTCCCACTGAATATATTTTTGCATCACCCACAGATCTTCCAGAATTAGCTATAATGGCCAAGATGTATGGAGTCTCCTGTAATTTTTCAATCTGTTTCCCTGTATTCCACATCTGTCCAGATGCACGAAACACAGAGAACAATAATAATTCTAAAATAAAGAGTTACTAAAAGATACATGCATTTGTGTATGTATGAATAATGTTCATAAAGCTATACTGAGTTATATAGGCAATGAATATCTTCTAAAGATATAAAAACTCTTTCTCTGTTGTGGACATTAAAGTGCAATATTCTCACTAATTAAACATCATATTAATGAACTACTTCTTTTACACAATGTTCTTCATAGGAACATTAAAATATGGTTCTATAACTCTAGCACCACATTAAAGAACAAGTGGTCAATATAGAAATTCTTCATTTTTAATTTATGCATAAAACAGATGGAACTGTATATGTCACAATATTTTGATATCAATAATTGTGATATAAACACTAATAAGATGTATTTAAGTAACCTCTGAGAAATACTAGCTTGACCCTTTTAAACGATTTATATATATACATATATATATTATGTGTATATAATTTAACAAATATAAGTTGGTAGTTAGGATTACAAGATAATGTAAACTCTTCAATTTTCCTTCACTTTCCTAAGAACTTTAATAGGTGTAGCTTCTCCCCAGAACCACCTTCAAGAGCGGTGATCTTCCTTTGTGTTACTCAAGAGCATAGATTAGTTTAGATTGGAAAAGCATTCATTTAAATTTTATATAGCTATTCTCTAGAGCATGGGACTTGCATAATACCATTGTACCAATGAATTATGCATCTCAGTTTCTATACTCGCCATATTTTATTTGCAGTCTTTAAGCATATTTATAACCAAGTTCCCATAAACTCATTATGCTGTAAATATATTAAAAGAAGTGCACTCTGTCCATGTTGAACACTAACAAAAATCTTGTGGAGGGTCAAATTTTTAACCATTAATCTGTAACCAAATTCACCAACTATTTCACACCATCAAAAGTTGAAAACATTTAGAAAGAGAAGCTGAAAACTTACTGAACTTGTTTGCTCACACAGTTCTCAGACACTGCATTAAACTGTAGGGGTTGGTGACAATTTGAAAAAGCAAACCGTTGATTTCATTGAATATTAATTTATTATATAAACATTTCTTATATATACCTAGATCAAAACATTGCACATGTAACTTTAGACAGATACAATTTTATTTGCTACAGGTACTTCAATAAATTGAAAAATGTAAGTTTTGAATATTTAAATTATCATTATTTAAAACGACTTAATTTAAAGTGCCTGATGGAAGTAACTAACATAAAATCCAGACAAACTTCTGTTTAAGTTTCTGAATTTTACTGATTCACTGAGTTTATTGAATTTCGTGCTAGGAAAAGTAATAACATGTCCTGTTTAGTCATCTGCCAAAAACTTCCTAACAGAGTGAAGGTGAAGACCAGTAAATCAGATCCAAGCTTCCAACCAGTCCTTTGTTTGTGCAGTCCACCCAGGATATGCTAGTATCAGGTATGACACACCTGCAGTATTATTTACCAAAGAAGAGCATTTGAGACTTTGNCATGAGGGATGCTTGTACTCATAAATTATCACTTATTGCTAAAAAAAAAATGGAAAAAAAACTGAGAGAAAGATGCAGGACAGTTATGGCAGAATGCATGATCTGGGATGGGGTGGGGTGGGATGGGGAGAAGGGAAAGGGAAATATGCCTGAACTGAATTGGAAAATGATGTATGAAATACACAAAGAATCAATCAATCAATCAATCAATCAATAAAAGAAAATCAATGCCAGAGTTGTCTTGTAACATCCAACAAATACTTAGTATAAAACAGCAGCAAAGTCAGAGAATGAGCCATAGACTTAAGTAAGGCCTAAAGCTGAAATTAATTGTAACAGTGGCAATTAGATGTTAAGAATGAGAGCTCATTAGCTTCAATCACAGGACTAGAAAATCAGAAAGAACCTCATGGTAGATGTGAGTTTGGCCTGAGACATGTCTTCGTATATCCTTTAGTCAGAGACTACAAAGGGACTATATTATTTTAGACTATAAAATAATCCATATTCATTTGCAAACATTTACTACATCTAGATAGAACATAGACAAGTGTTTCCTAGATGTAATTATTGTTTATAATTAGAAGGCTTCCCTTACTTCAATTACAGATTGCATTTCAAAGCTAAAATCTGCTTTGTCTAACCATCTGATCACTTTCTTCATGAGACATCACTTGTTGGCCCTTATTATATAGTTGCATTCCTACAGATGCAAACTTCATTCTTTAACCTGCACAAAAAAAGCATCTTCTTCCTTTCAAATAAAATCTTTGAAAGGTTCATGAATTCGGACTCTAACCAATCGCTTTTCAGCTAATTGCCTCACAACAAAGAAAAATGCCAGGATTAGAAAACCTTTTCACATTAAAAAATGAAGCTTCTCAAAAAGACAAAAAGAATGAAGCTTCTCAATAAAACAGGGAAAACAGCTACTCAATAATACATCATATGTTATTTTTAACCTCAGATTTGGCTACCACTGCCTAGGTTCTGAACCAGGTGTCCTAGGTAATGGCATCTTATTCAGCTAATTGAAATTACCAATAACAGGTGGAAAAGTAGCAAGAAAATGTCATTAAAAACAAAGTGATAGTACAGATCAGAAAGAAATGTGCTGCGCTCAGTCCCTGGCTACAGGAATGAGGATCTCAAGGCCCCCTAGTTATTGTATGAGGCTTCATTTTGTGTGGCTGGAGAGAAAGAGGAGTTGGTTGGTAGGGATCAACTTTATTGGCTCTCTATTTTTTTTTGACAGATTTTGCTCATATAACCATGCTGCACTATGCAGGCCCTTTCCCAAAATGCATCTGATTTCAAGCATAGAAATAAGTATAAGATGATAAATTGGAGACTCTCCCTAAAAGTTTATTTAGAGGACACCTGGTGCTTTATTGTATATGCTCCTCAAACCAGTTCAAGCCAGATGGCTCCTTCCTATACCTATATCCAATATAATTGTAGTATAATTGAGTAGAATCCACCTATGTGGTTAGAGTTAGGAGAAACATAGTCCATTGTTCAGAAGAGTGCATACAGCTTGATGCAGGTGAGTTACCCAGGCTGCTAAGCAGGTTGCTCAGTGCATTTTTTGAAAAGGGTTATGTATACATGGGATATGCAGGGAAGAGTCTCAAGCTGCTAAGTGGATCATTAGAACAGGGGTGAGGACTTAGAGCAAACCAAGTGGTGTCTCCAGCTATATCATTCCCTTTGCTTGTCTGACTCAATTTGAAGATCTTGCTTCCCACTGAATATATTTTTGCATCACCCACAGATCTTCCAGAATTAGCTATAATGGCCAAGATGTATGGAGTCTCCTGTAATTTTTCAATCTGTTTCCCTGTATTCCACATCTGTCCAGATGCACGAAACACAGAGAACAATAATAATTCTAAAATAAAGAGTTACTAAAAGATACATGCATTTGTGTATGTATGAATAATGTTCATAAAGCTATACTGAGTTATATAGGCAATGAATATCTTCTAAAGATATAAAAACTCTTTCTCTGTTGTGGACATTAAAGTGCAATATTCTCACTAATTAAACATCATATTAATGAACTATTTACCAATGCTTGCATAGGAACATTAAAATATGGTCTAGTAACTCTAGCACCATTTAAAGAACAAGTGGTCAATATAGAAATTCTTCATTTTTAATTTATGCATAAAACAGATGGAACTGTATATGTCACAATATTTTGATATCAATAATTGTGATATAAACACTAATAAGATGTATTTAAGTAACCTCTGAGAAATACTAGCTTGACCCTTTTAAACGATTTATATATATACATATATATGTATATATGTGTATATATATTTAACAAATATAGTTGGTAGTTAGGATTACAAGATAATGTAAACTCTTCAATTTTCCTTCACTTTCCTAAGAACTTTAATAGGTGTAGCTTCTCCCCAGAACCACCTTCAAGAGCGGTGATCTTCCTTTGTGTTACTCAAGAGCATAGATTAGTTTAGATTGGAAAAGCATTCATTTAAATTTTATATAGCTATTCTCTAGAGCATGGGACTTGCATAATACCATTGTACCAATGAATTATGCATCTCAGTTTCTATACTCGCCATATTTTATTTGCAGTCTTTAAGCATATTTATAACCAAGTTCCCATAAACTCATTATGCTGTAAATATATTAAAAGAAGTGCACTCTGTCCATGTTGAAACTAACAAAAATCTTGTGGAGGGTCAAATTTTTAACCATTAATCTGTAACCAAATTCACCAACTATTTCACACCATCAAAAGTTGAAAACATTTAGAAAGAGAAGCTGAAAACTTACTGAACTTGTTTGCTCACACAGTTCTCAGACACTGCATTAAACTGTAGGGGTTGGTGACAATTTGAAAAAGCAAACCGTTGATTTCATTGAAATATTAATTTATTATATAAACATTTCTATATATACCTAGATCAAAACATTGCACATGTAACTTTAGACAGATACAATTTTATTTGCTACAGGTACTTCAATAAATTGAAAAATGTAAGTTTTGAATATTTAAATTATCATTATTTAAAACGACTTAATTTAAAGTGCCTGATGGAAGTAACTAACATAAAATCCAGACAAACTTCTGTTTAAGTTTCTGAATTTTACTGATTCACTGAGTTTATTGAATTTCGTGCTAGGAAAAGTAATAACATGTCCTGTTTAGTCATCTGCCAAAAACTTCCTAACAGAGTGAAGGTGAAGACCAGTAAATCAGATCCAAGCTTCCAACCAGTCCTTTGTTTGTGCAGTCCACCTAGGATATGCTAGTATCAGGTATGACACACCTGCAGTATTATTTACCAAAGAAGAGCATTTGAGACTTTGACCAGTTCAAAGATACATATTTTTTCATAGTCTAAACTAAAATTCCAAAGCTTCAGATGGGAAGTTCATATTCAGCATAAAGTTCATATTCAGTTGAAGCACTTGAAGGCAACACAGACATTGGAAATCATCTTATAGCCCATATTCTCAGAAGCTAGCCAAGGTCCAGTCCTGAAATAGCCATTCCCTGTCTTCCTCAGTTTGTGCAAATGATTGACTAGGAAATGATTTGTTTACATTTATTTTAGTGTATATCTTATTGAGTTTTATAACATTCTATGTCATAGATGTTACTCAAACTTAGAACCCCTCCCCCATCCACAATCCTCATGCCAATTGACCTCATTTTCATAATTTAAAATATGGGAGGTGATTAGCCTTATGCTAAATCTCCAATAATAGAGATTGAATAAATGAAATTAACCTTAAAACATAGAGATAAAATAGACCAAAATAATTAGGAAATTATGAAGTCTTAGAAGTTCATCTTTATTTTAAATTTCAGTGTTATTGTTATTCTTATTTTTATTTAATTTTTGCTATTTTCATACAATATATTTTGATCACATTTAATATCTTCTCTGCTATCTGCACTTCCCTTATTATCCAAGCCCAATTTCATGTACTCTGTTATGTAGTCTGCTTATATAGTCAAATTCATGTCCCCAAAGACCTTTGGTGTGGACTCATCCACTGGAGACTGGTATCTACCACGGGTAACACCCTTAAAAGAGACTGACTTTCACAACAGTCATCATTTTCCAATAGTTTCTCAGGTAGGGTTGTGGTTTTTCATCTCCTTTCCTATAGCTATGCTGAGATGTTGTCTATTTTGAATTTATGTGGCACTTGTATATCCTGTTACCATTGCTGTGAGCTGTTGTAAGTTCTCAGGTGTCTGGAAAACTCTTTCTTTGCAATTATCTACCACTTCTGGCCCTTAAATCTGAACAGGGTTCCCAAAGACACAAACAATACTGGGAAGTGCCCCTGCTTTTTGCTACCACCTATTGCTGAAGACATTACTCAAGGAGTTTGAATGAAAATGTCCCCCATCTTCTCCAAGTAGTTGGATATTTTGTTCCCAGTTGGTGGTGCTCTATTGGGAAGTCTTAGAATATATGCCTTGCAGGAAGAAGTGTGTCACTGGGGGCAGGCTTAGAGAGTTCTGAGGGCAGGCTGGATCTCCAGCCTCTTTCTCTCTGTTTCCTGTGTCTGCTTGAAGACTTGAGTGCTTAACTTCTGCTCCTACACCTGCCACCTCCTTGCCACGCCTTCTCATCATAGTGGACTCTTTCCCCTTTGGAATAATAAGCTAAATAAACTCCCCTTTTTATTAGTTCCCTTGGCCAAGGTGTTTTATTATGGCAATAGAAAAGTAACTAATACTATTATACATATGAGCCACATAAAAAAATAAGGAAAAATACGAAGCAGATACTGTGTTCAAAGCTTCATGGCTATTGGCTAGTTTTCATGGTGCTGGAAGGTGTTGTGCAACTATTAGAAAAAAAATCAGTATTCATCTTTCTTAGATATGAATCCTTTGTGCTTTAGCAACAACTGGCCTGGAATGATATGACCTCTGGAGCAATAGTTGCACAAATACCACTGTCCAATTGAACTTAAGGTCCAATTCATGACATGGAGGCCAAGGATTGTATGGCTAATCAGGCCATAGGACATAGGGAAGAAGCTTCAAAATAGTGGTATTATTTTAGAGACAACATCTCCTGTATCCCAGGCTGGCCTCAACTTCCTATATAGCCAATACAATATTAACTGTGAGAACCTCATCCTCCTGCCTCTACCCCCTAAGTGCGATTCTACTGATTTTCAATGACGGCTTATAAGGTACCTAGCTTACAAAATTCACTCTTTAGTGTATTTCCCACTACTAAAAACACCTATTCACCCTCTCTGTTCTCATCATGTGCATAAATATTCTGTTGGCTAATATCCCAGCCAAGGGATAAGATCAAGTATCCAGTCAGGTGTGGAAGGGAAGAACAAATGTGGAAAGTTTCCTGGAAAAAGCAATTTCAAAACAACCATACATTCTTCTGTTCTGAGATAACTTAAAATTTTCTATTATTTTTCCCTGTCATCTATTAGTCAATCATCCTTTTCTTCTATAAGTAACTTAAAATCTAGGTTTTATTTGTTTAAACATTTTTTTAAATTTTATTTTAAGTTGAACTTTAGAGTACACATAGCATCAAAGTAACATAAGTTAAACTTGTGATACCAAAATAGCATTAAGATACAGTGATGCTTTAACATGGAAATTCCATTTTTTTCCTCCAAGTTGTAATATATATATATATCTATCAACATCCCACACCCCCAAAAAAAAAAACCTGAGTGACCCTTTTGAGGGGACCCTGAGGACCAGATCCTCAACTGACCTTGAGAAAACAAAAACCTTGGTTAATCTGGGCTAACTGTGTGGCCTTAAGCATCCAAAAGGAAAGTATAACCAGAAATAATCAGTAAGGTCTGATAAATTGTAATTTCAGCCTCTTCAGAGGGTAGACTGCCATTGTTGGACTACCCAGGCTGTGTCATGGAGGCCAGTCCAGGAAAATCAAGACAGGACACATGCTTGCTGGACCTCATTTGGGTGACCATGGGGGGAGGGACCCCAGTGTGGAACACAGGGGCAGGACTGATGGTTTGTTTGGGTTTGCCAAGGAGGAACCTTGTTTAAACATTTTTATTGACCCTGGCCCTCAAACCAGTGTCATCCACTCAGGTATAGTACAAGCAGCAAGCAAGGGAGGAGAATTGTTCTCCATTTCTGTTTTATCTAGGTGTCCTGAATTTAAATTCAGAGCAATTTTTCTTAGCAAAGGATGAGGCTAACTTTTCTAGGACGCTTGAGAAGTCTCAATGGATTTTCATAGTTTTTTTTGGCAAATTCTAAGATCTGTTTAAGATCTCTTCCAATGCATTATGTTCCTTGCAGTAGAAGACTTTCCAACGTCTGAGCCACATAGTTTTTTTTTTCCTACCTGCAAGTACTGCACAGTCTTATAAGGTTCACCTGTGTAAAAGTATTTATAAAGCTGGAGCATTTAAAGAAACCCTGTTTCAATATCACTACTTTCTCTTTTATTTTGGTGAAATATAGCTTGAGTCTCAGGACAAAGAATATATGATCTACCACACTTGAGAATCTCTGTTGGTTTTGCAAGGTCCAGTTCACACTGGTATGAAAGAAAAGCTGGGGGTGATATAACTGCAAAGAGAATCCTTGTGTGGCATCCTTCCAAATCCCCCCTACAAACATAATATTTAACCCCCCTTAAAAATAAATCAATTGTCTTTTAATTTAATTTTTTTAATTTACTTTTTTTTATTGATGCTTTGTGCATTTTGTACATCATTTTCCAATTCAGATCAGGCATTTTTCCCTTTCCCTTTCCCTCCACCCCCACCCCATCCCAGATCATGTATTCTGCCTTAACTGTCTTGCATCTTTCTCTGTTTTTTTTTTTTTCCTTTTTTAGCTATAAGTGATAATCCATGAGTACAAGCATCCTTCATGCAAAACCAATCTACAGGCTGTTGTGTCCAAACCCCCTCAGCCCCACCATCCAGTGGGGGGTGACATGTTGTTTGTTCAATCAAGTTGATCAAATGTGTGTCCAGACTACATCGCTGTAGTTTCACCATTCACCCCAATCGGAGCCTTTACATTCTACCATGCCCCCTCTTCCGCAGGTTGTTCCCTAGGCTTAGAAAAGGGGCACAGGTGGATGAGAAGTAAAACAGTCCACTCTCTCTGGAGCTGTTGACTTGGACTCTGGTCAATTCTGGCTGTTTCCTTTCATGGGCTGACAGTTTGTCCAGGGGTAACCTTTTGATCCACTAATGAAGCACAAGCAATTAGATATATAGGTATTTAAGCAGCACTAATAGGTATGGTAGGTTACTTTGGCATAGACACATATGTTTGGATGATATGTTAATCCATGAATTACATTTTCCCCCCTGTTAAATATGACAGGGTCTTACTGTGGCTTATAACATCTCCTAACCTGTAAAGGATGTAAGCTTGTGGCATCAGCCATGGGTTATTCCTCCAAGGAGAGAGCCAATAGCCAATTAGATTTGGGATATACAGGCACATGGCTGCCTCCGCTGCACAGTATTTCCAGGCAGGTGAGGTGTAGCTGGTGCTGATGGTGGAGTCTTGCTTGACTCAGGGAGACCCGTATTTGCTTTATTGGTTTAGTGGCCTTTGGTAACACTCTCTGGCATTCCAGAGGCCATCTGTACACTTGCATGTGCGGTCTCAATACATCCCTCCCGTGTTAACATCAGGTCTTTGGCAGCAGGGTCTTATCGCCTCTCCTCCTGCAGGTATCTCAACTTAGGGGCAAGGAGCCCTTACATTTTGTGGGGCCTTGGATCCCCTGGCCAACATCCCCCTGGTAGAACAATCCATTGCTGATGTCAGAGCTCCTGCATTAATATACTTTGCCTAAGTGCATAGCCCAAGGACTTTAGTATTATATTTGGTTCTGAACAGAGTATAATCCTTTTCACAGTTCTTATGTCTATTAGTCAATTAAAGAAGGCATTTTTACCGGTTTTATAAGAGATTACCTCTATAATAGTTGTCTCCAATTTACAGTTGGAGAACGACCTCATCATAGTCATATTTCTCCTTGTTCTATGGGGGGGAAGGCAAGAAAGTCTCTCATATCAAAACCTTTGTGGCACCTAGAAGCTATAAGTTTCATTAGGACTCATTATAAATAGTTGTTACATGTAGGATCCACAGAAGGGTTCGATGTTTATGGCAATCTGAGGCTTTTCTTCCTTTCAATGTTCAGACGGATCAACCTTTCAGTTGCCACTTTTTGGTACATCCTACTCAATGCAAAGCTGTATCTTTTCTTTCTCAGCCATTAAGTTGGTGACATTTCGTCCTGTTGGAACAAACATATCTTTTCCCGTGGTTAGTTTTAAAATTTGAATTGCAAGGTTTTTGACGAAAAGGTTTCATGTCTGTCTGTATCCCCCCTGTCTTTGAATTTAATTTTCATGTGAGTATAGAAGCTCAAAGAAATAGCTGGTGCAGCAGAGGAATTTTTCCTGGAGATAATTCATTAGGAAGAACTTTCCATTAGGAACTTTATGGCTGATATGAACAAGTTCACAGAGTTTTAAAATCCTCATTTTCCTTATGTTCATGCACCAACCCTAGCTCTTACAATCTTTCTGGCTACTCTTCCACAGCATCACTGAGCCACTGATGGGTAAAGTTCAATACAGATGTCCTACCAATGGACACGTACTATCCAATATCCCCTTATCTGTACCTTGGCCGGTTGTGCCCTTCTGTGTGCATATGAACAACAGGAACACCTTGTACAAGGCCCATACTGATTTAATCAGAGAGAAACCCAGCACAGAACTGGAAAAATGGGCAGCAGGTCCTACATTTGGATGAGGATATATTGGCAACTGATTACTGTGGGGTGAAGGAGAGAAGATCTTCTTCTATACAGGCTCACTAGACTCCAGTGGATGAACTTGCACTGGTTGACAATTGGGTACAATTCTCGACTGGATAGGCCTCAACATATATGATAGAATGCGTGGAATCTGATGGTGGGGTGTGGGAGCTATGTATGCAGGAAGAGTCTAAATTTGATTAGGATCTATTATAAAATGCACAAAAGCTCAATGAACTCTACATAAATAAAAAGTGTGTATGGTCGATGTCACCACCAACACCATGTTTACATATTGCTTAGTTGGCTCACTGACTCCCTATACTCTTCATGTATATCTTCTAGTCCGTGATAAGTTATGAGACCCTTCAGGATAGGAACTTCATCTTTGTTGCCTTTCATATGATTTTAGATTTCCCTGAAGCTTTTATACTCCTTTGGTAGGAAGCAATTGGAAAAGAGCCACAGGAAAAACAAACACATCTCAAGAACCGCTCATTAGCATCATTACATGGGGCTTCTCACTCAGGGAAGCATTTTCTCATGAAACATTGTTTTTCATAATATATGTATTCACTGAAAATTTCATAATTCCTAGAACTATTTTGATTACATACAACTCCCATCTTTCTCATACTTCCTACCTCCATGACCTGCCAACCTGTCTCCTTCTCAAATTCCTGTCATTTATTATTATTACTACTACTAGTAATAGTAGTGCTACTATTACTACTACTCCCTGAATTCAAGTAGTGCTTACTATGTCCAAATATATTGAAGCTCATCTACTGAAGCATTGGCAAACATTCCCAAGGGAAAGTAACTCCCCTTCTTCAGCAGTCATCAACTGCCAGCAGCTCCTCAGCTGGGAGTGGGTGTTGGTGAGCACACACCCCCCCCCATCCATGCTTGAAAAGATGGCTGCTTTGATCTTGTGCAATTTTTCTGTATGAAAGCCCTGGAAGACCATGTATGCACTCACCATGTTATGTCTGGAAGACAGCATTTTACAGAAGACAGCTCTGCCCAATCCTCTAACTCTGACATTTGAGAGATACTTTCTCTAGCCTGGTGATATTTTAAATCTATTTCATCACCACCTCCCTTAGAAAACTGTTCCTAAGATAATAGTGTGAGTTGAGATCTTACTTCTTCTTTACCATACTGTAACCATGATTTAATCTATATCCTCCTCCAAATCTTAAGTTCTTTATGAATAAGAGACTTAATTAACTTGAACTTATGATTCCAATACCTATGTGTCATTTAGCAGCAAATGGGTCTTCAATACATATTTATCAAGTTCATCATTTAAAGACATGCAGAGAGATATTTCCAACATAAAATACCATTGTCAGAAATACATTCCCATGTATTAGTACATTCCCATTGTACTAGTCATGTTGGTGACTGGTTTGACTCTGAATCCCAGCGGAAATCTAAAAAAGATAAGGAATTACTAAAATAAAGCTTTATACTTTCTGAAATATAATCCTTTAGTGCAGCTGAAATCTTACTACATTTTCAAAGGATAAATCCATGGCATCTATAAATCTCAATGGGAAACTCCAAAAAGCACTGAGTGTCTAAAATAGAAATCCATTTATATTAAAATTTTAGATTAAGATAAATGTTTCTATTTGTAGTCTTTGAATTACTAAAATTTTACCAAATGTGTCTGTGTGTCTCAATAAATGATAACATTTTCACTGCCATCAATACTATATTCTAGATTATGTTGATTAAGGACATACCTTTTTATTTCTGAATTCTGTGGACATCTGACAAAGTAATTACTATAGTCTGGTTCAGGTTAAATGTACTTGATTATGAATTTGAGCATTTTAATCCTGTCTCTTCTATAGTTTTTAAATATTCCATGGTTTATGATTGCTTAATGTTCAATGTATTAAATGTATTACCTAATATGCTTCTTTCTGATATTCTTCACAACTATCGTGTGCAAGGTATTATGTTATGCTTTTCTATTCTAAAAATAGACAATAAAAATCCAGTGCAGAAATTCACCTACAATATTTTATATAAGTATATTACTGATTAATTGAATAAGTCTACGAACAAGAGGACTTAGATTCAGATTAGTGACTTTCTGGAGTAATGGCATTAAAAACAATTAGTACTACAGCATTACAATTGTCCCTACTGAGTTACAACATAACATGGGCTAATTGATGCCTGGAGTTTAATATGAAATTTTTATGTAATTTTTGCTATTTTAATAGTATTTAATTTGATCATATTTAGATCCTCTCCCCTGTCCACACAGTCATAAATAAATAAATAAATATA
>VZQC01014635.1:215682-352071 GCA_009823505.1 Rhizomys pruinosus | reverse complement strand
TATATATATATATATATATTCATGGAATTTGATAGTATATGATATGGAAGCCCGAATAACTGTTTTTGTATTTAATATTTAACATGACATATGTGCTTTCAGTGGGTATAGGTGATGATGTAGAAAATTGGTATATAAAGAAAGACTGAAAGAGAGAGCAACTGCAAGAGGACAGATAAGATGATGTAGGTGTCGCCTTGTTGTCCATGTCAGTGCCATGTCACCTAGGTGTTCCCACAGCATCATCTGGAAGCATCGAGAAATGCAGAGTATCAGTCTCCACCAAACCCTTAATCTACATAGGAGTCACCCAAATCCTTTTGAATGTAAATATCAATTTGATATTTAAGAAATAGAAGCAATGTCTCATTTTTTTTTTAACCCAATTTCCTTCCAAGTCATGTTCCGGCTCTTTGCCAAAAGATACTTCAGATGAAAAGGGCAAGGCTGTTGGCTTGTGAGACAGGCAGTAGACAGTTGGGAGCCCAGAAAAGATAATGTCCAAAAACACTTTGCCAGGAATCATAGTAGTAATTAAACCTATGAAAAGCTCACACAGAAAGCTTTTCATAAGTATTTCTTATTATTAGTTATTTTTGACATGTATAATCATAGTTTTATCTAGATGAGACTACTGCACAACTGAAAATATTTTGATAAATTTTATATTTATTTGCAGAAGTATTACAAGATTGTTTCTGAAAGTCTCCTCAGCCAAGAAATTTGGAAAGAATGAGAAATATGTAATATCCATAATTTTACATCCCCAGAGCTGACAATATTAACTGTGAGTGTCTTTTAGTAACTTTTTGCTCTGTATTGCAGGATCTTATAATCTAGAAAAAGGCATTTGTACTTGAATTGGATGGCAATCTAATGCTGCATAAATTTAGAAAGCTTTAAGAATACAGCACATGTTTATATGGTATTATACAAGACAGATATCAAAATATGTGTGTTTTGTTTTCCCCAAATGGCTCCCCTTTCCCTGAAGGACTCTGTTATGCTGTGTGATAGTCATATAAATGATGTGGAAATTCAGATCTGTGCCTACAGCCATGCAGAAAGAATTATCTTCTATCATCCTCCCTGGGCTTATGCAGAAGGCTTGTCTCTGCCTGGTTCATAGTTACCAGGACCACTATGGACCTGCTGAGGGATAGCAGCTCAAGCACAGCCCAGGGTTATTTCCGAGAGACATGCTTGTGGGATTGAGTGCAGCTTGATGAAAACTGAGGTTTGAATCGGAATGTTGTAAAACAAATAATAAAAAAGCCATTTCAACAGTTATATGGTTGCCTAGTCCTTTTTCATGACTTAATTTATAAAAAATTTCTTAATCCTGGAAAATATCTATTTACCCTTATTTTTTTTTATTTTTTATGTGTATGAATGTACTGTCTGCATGTAGATTTGTGCACCCGTGTCGTGCAATGCCGCAGAGGTCAGAAGAGGGTGTCAGATTCCCCTGGAACTGAAGTTAAAGACGGTTCTCAGCCACCATGTGGGTGCTGGGGATCAAACCCGGGTCCTCTGCAAGAGCAGTAGGCGCTCTTAACCACTAGGCCATCTCTCTGGCCCATATTTACCCTTATTTTTTAACTGATCTAATGCTTGTATTAAATTTTTGAAAATTTCACGCAATATATTTTTATCATATTAAGCCTCCATTTCCTCTCTGTACCTCATTACTAACCTTACCTTATTTTATACAACCTCATAGATATGTATACATGAGTCCTGTTGAGACAAAAGTGTGTCCTTAGTTGCCTTTTGATGTGGGTCCATTTCCTGGAGCCGGGTCAACCTACCCAGAGTCATACCTGAGAAGAAACTGACTCTCCTCTTTCCAACAGCTATCAGTTCCAGTAGTTCCTTGGCAAGGGTTGGGTTTTAGATCCACTTCACCACATGGACCCCATACTTTACGTTGACATTAGGCATAGAAACCCACAGCTTGCATCTCACTCTGTCAACATTTTCAGCAGACTATTTTTCATTAGGGGGAGTCTGTAAACAACAGGAACTATTTTTCTTGATTCTCCTACATCCCGGCCTTCTCTCATATTTTCTGGCAACATTAGCAAATTCCAGTATAAGAACAACAAAATTAGTGCAGATTAATTTTATCAATGGGGTTCCTTGTAATTCTAAGTTGTCATGTAAGCAAATGTGTATGTAGCTTATAAAAATATTTTAAGAAGGTTGGAAAGATAGTGCAGTAGATATACTGCTTTCATTAGCAAAATGAGGACAGGAGTTCAAAACTCAAAACACACATTAAACAACAAAAACAAAGCCCTGAGAATGACGCTTGCTTGTAATTCCAGTGCTGGGCTCCCGCAGATATGTAGAGATATGTAGATCTCTAATGTTTCAAGACAGAGAATTACTTTGTCTCAAAAACTAAGGTTCATGGTTACTAAGAAAAATGCCCAAAGTTGTTCTCTAGCCTTTACAATCTCTCTCTCTCTCTCTCTCTCTCTCTCTCTCTCTCTCTCTGGTATGTGTGTGTGTCTCTCAGTCAGAGATAGAGTTAAAGAGAGACAGAGAGCAAGAGAGGACAGATATCCCATGCTTTTGATGCCTTCGGGCACTTACATTCACACACATGCGCCCACATGCAGACACACATACACTGACAAGTAATTAAAAATAAAATAATTCCTCTAAAGAAAGAAGTCTAATATTTTTCCTCACTTCTCTCTGTTCCCATTATTGCCATCTTTCTCATTATCTGATCATTATAACAATGAGCTGTGTAGACTTTTAAGAAATATATTTTTTGGTCTTTTTGAGACAGGGTCTCCCTGTAGCCCCAGCTGTCCTGGAACTCACTCTGTAGACCAGGCTGGGCTTGAACTCACAAAGATCCGCCTGCCTCTGCCTCCTGAGTGCTAGGATTAAAGGTGTGGACCACCGCACCCAACAAATAAATATTTTTATTATTTTCATGTGTATATGTACTGTGTATGTGTATGTGAATACACATGCCCATAGAGACCAAAAGAGGGGATCAGATACCCTGAGATTGGAGTTCTGCTGAGTCATTTATTGAGAAGCAAATTTTGTTAATTTTTATAAATATTGAATTTATAACAAAATCCAGGCTTTGTCTTCTTTATGATGACAGAAACTGAAGAAAGAAAGACTTTCTTTCTTCAGTTAGGGCATTGTGCTAAAAGAGAATTTTCCCAGCTGGGCTTGGTGGCGCATGCCTTTAATCCTAGCACTTGGGAGGCAGAGGCAGGCGGATCTTTGTGAGTTCAAGGCCACCCTGGTGTACACAGCAAGTTCCAGGCCAGCTAGGGATATGGGGAGACTCTGTCTCAAAAAGACAAAAAATAAATAAATAAATAAATAAATAAATAAGAATTTTCCCTTTTATACACATAATGTAGAGAATCAACTTGGTTGCAAGTTTCATGAGGATGTTATGTACTGTAATTTAGTAAATGAATTTGTTGTGTATCAAACACTTTGAAGCAATCTCAATACATAAAGCAAACCAACCCCCCAAATAGCAAAAATGTATACATCAAATATATAATGTAGAGATATCAGATTGGATAGTATTACATTAATATCTAGAAGAGCAGTCATCTCCACGTATCCCTTCTGCAAGAAATATTACCAGGCTCATACTTTTTAAAAGTTGTTATGATGTACAGGGAATTGAATGATTAATGCAGAATCAATACCACTACCAAAGAGTCTACCTGATTTATCTTACAATCAACATGGGGAGACCATTTTGATGTTATGACTCAGCAGCTGTCAAGATGTAAAGCTCTCACAAAATGATTTTAAGGCAGGAATGTACTTGCTTACACTGCAAAAACACCTTAAGAGAGAAAATGTGGGTTTCATTTTGCCCAAGGATGTACTTCAAATGTACAAAGTATTCTCTCTCTCTCTCTCTCTCTCTCTCTCTCTCTCTCTCTCTCTCTCTCTCTCCAGTCATTATTAGAGAACACAATGCCACACTGCAATAAGCTGTAAATTGGGAAATTATCCGTGTCCCAGAAAACTTCACAAAACTTGCTTAGACTGGATTTAAGTTACTGAGTAAAGTAGAGAGCATTTTGCCTCCACTCCAAATGACTTACTCTTTCATCACTATATGTTATGAAGGCTGGACAGTCTCAGGATTGTTTGTGTTAGATATCCAGCACAATAAAAGGAATCATGATTATATCCAGTTAATATTTTTGAGTGAATAAAATTCTATCCTTCCTGGGATCTCCTTTGACTCTTTCTTTGCAGAAATATATTCTCTTTTACTATAAGGAAACACTGGTTGCAAGAGAAAGAAATCTCTACAAAGTTAAATTAATCTCTGAGGTTTTAATTCAGGCAATATACACTCAAAAATTGAAATGCAGAAATGACAGGAAGGCTTTAGAATTAATATCAGAGTTATAGAGTGACTGTTTCTTCTTCTTCCTATTAAGTCAGCTGCATTTCCTGGAAAGTTCTCTACATAAAGGAAACATGGTTTTCGGCACCTCCAGGCTTATTTAATCAGTTCAGCTCTCATGGAAGGATAGCTTCTTCTCTGTGACCACAGCAAATGGCCTAGAACTGGAATCAATCTGACATGGATGAGCTGAGAATCTGAGGCAGCACATGGATTTGCCATACCTCTTTCATTTCCCTAACTCTGTTATTCAGGTCATTGGATTCCCAAAACTTCATGAAATTAAGTTTGTAGAAATAAATCAAGCTTATTTTACTAGAATAACAAAGAAAGGAAGGTAGTGTGAACAGCAAAATTCTAGCTAACCTGAAACACAACACATTTTAATTGCAATGATTCTAGATCATCTGGAAATTGACCCCTTTCTCATGGTGGCACACATAGATCCTCATCACAGGTCCCTGCCACTTCCTCGTCTAGTTGTCGAAATTTCTTTGGTGTTAAATAGAATCCCTTGTTCACAACTTCTCACAGTAAATATCTTATGAATAGAAAAGTGAATGACACAGCAGTTTTTCCTGTGTTCTTTGGTAGAAGATAAATGGAATACTCTAGGTTAATTAAGACTATTCTATGGGTTTTTAAATTTTTGTTTATTATTTTTATTTTATGTGTATGACTATATTTCATGCATGTAAGTAAGCATACCTGTTTTGTGGAGGGCCCAATGAGATCAGAAGAGGACATCAGATCCCCTGGAACTGGAGTTGAAGACAGTTGTTAGCTGCCATGTGGGTGCTGGGAATCAAACCCGGTTTTCTGCAAAAGCAGCCAATGCTCTTAACCACCGAGACATCTCTCCAGCTTCTAGAATATAAGTTCTTTTTGAAGAGTGATTCTAAAGGCGAAATCAAACGGAATTCTATAGCAAGTAGCTTAAACATATTATAGACCAGTCCATTTATGTTGTGTAACTAAACATTTTGGAATTCACCTGCAGCGAATTTCTCAGAAAAGATTCCAGTCATTAAGTCAAGCATGGCTGAACATAAATCTGTGAAGCCTAGTGATTATTTTTGGGATAGAGAAAGAAATTATAGTCAAGGAGATCCTTCTACAATCTAGAGGCTATAATTTCAGGAAATTTATGAGAGGAAATTTCCAACCATAATTCTATCTTATAAAAATAGGACCAGCATAAGGAAAGCACAGGGATCTCTCTCTCTCTCTCTCTCTCTCTCTCTCTCTCTCTCTCTCTCTCTCTTTCTCTCTCTCTCTCTTTCCCTCTCTCCAAAACCAAAACTTTAGTATAAATTTCCTTCATCATTCAAGCTTCTATGACCCCAATGAAGACTATGTTAAACTCTTTTATTTTATTTCATTTTTTTTGTTTTATTTTCTTAAGTGATCATTACTAATTTATTTATATTGTTCAGAGCTGAATTTCAGGTATATTTTAAGCAATGTATGAACTTTGGATATTCATATCACCTTGAGCTCTGTATTGTTTTCTAAGTTTTCTTAGGTCCTTTTTTTTGTTTGTTTTCTTTTCTTTTTTTTATTTTATTTTATTTTTTTTATTTTTAAGAGATTCTACAATATAATGACACAGTTGATTGCAGATAACATTGATGTTACTCAGTATGTCATACAATTAGGTAATTGGTGCATTTTGCAAGTATCTATGTCCAAATTTTGAACAACCCAAGGTTCCCATAGTCCAGTTGGAGAAGCTTGTTTCATTTTTTAAAATTTTATTTGTTTGAACATTATGCTTACATGTATGTAAGTCCACCCATGCTTTTCAATGCCCTTGGAGATCAGAAGAGGGCATCAGACCCCCCCCAGAATTGGACTTACAGAAGATTGTTACCACAAGAGGAGCCCCTAAAATCTATGCTTAATAAACTCCAAATTTGCTTCAGAAAAGAAAAAAAAAAAACATAAGGGAAGGAAACAGATGACTACAGAGACACATTTAAAATATTAGTTAATTTCACCACAATCACAAATGCTACTATATAGTGTTGTGCTTCTATTTCTTCTTTTTGTAAGAGAAAAACGGAGATCAAGAAATCTCAAGGAATATGTACTGAGTATGACACTGATTGGAAACTATGTAGGAGACACACTGTTCTAGTTTGTTTTCTAGTGCTGTAATAAAGTATTCTTACCAAAAACCACTTGAAGGATGAAGGTTTTATTGCACCTTACAATTCAATGTGACAGTCTGTCCTTGAGGGAATCAGGGCAGGAACCTATGAGGCAGAAAGCATGGAGGAATGCTGCTTTTCTTCTCCTCCACTCAGCCCACAGTATTATTTACCCAAGTGATCTGTCATGAAGTACCACCCTCAGTGTGCCAAGACTTACACTATAACTCAACAGTCAATAAAACTCATCACAGACTGCCCACCAATAGGCCAGTCTCATAGAGGAAATTCCTCATTTGAAGTTCCGTCTTCCCAGGTGTGTCTATTAGGCAAACGAAGCTATCCAGTACACTCACTGAAAGCTCACCCCCAATATCTATGGAGTGTTTACTACCACACTGCATATTAAAGCAACACATAATAGATTGATGCTATATTATATAGCCATATATAGTCATATATCACACAGTTACATTCAAGCCAAAACTAGACCTCACATATAAGTCTCATGTGTTACAATGTAGCTTTAATGTACATCAGTAGTATTGTCACAGATATAATGTAGTATCCTGCACAAATGATTGTGCTGCTGGTTATATAAACAAACTCACTTTGATCCTCGTTCTAGAGACACATGGCAATTCAGTTATGTACAGTGCATCATACTCAGTTCTGATGAAAGATAAGTATGCTATGTAGTGTTTTAAGAGAGTTAAGTGTAACACAGCTTGGTACAGGACCTCCTGAAGGTCTTCCAGAGGAAAGCAACACTATCAGAGGAACAGGTATCTTTTTACATGACTTTCTAGCTGGAAGTTTGTGACACTGGAAATCCTGACTCTGCAGGCTGAAGCTAATCTGTGTCCACGGTGTTAAACAAAAGAGTTTTAAAATGAAAAACAAAATGAAGAAATTTCAAAGTTGGTTTAGTGTCTAGGCATTTAGTCTATACAAGGCATTGGCTTTGATCTGAATACTACAAAAACTCTTATTTGAAGAAAGTTTATAGTATAAGGATAAAAAGAGCAAGTAATTTTACAGTTATACAATGTGTTCATATTCATTGTTGTGACTTCATGTACAGTTTTGTATCTGGGAGGGGGATTCTACATAATGTAGTTAAGCATTCTGTGGGTGATCTTATTGGTGCCTATATAATAAAATCTCTGATGTTCCAAGAACAACACAATTACATAAAAATTAATTATGACCAAGTGATGCATGTCTGTATATGAAATTTACAAAGTCAATGATTGGTCAACCATACATAATTTGACCAGTTCTGAATTTTGTCATCATTCTCATGAAATACTGGACATGAAACTGGACATCATCAGAGGTCTCATTGGATCTTCCCTGATAAATAATAAACAATAAAAACATGTTTAATAAAATAGGCCATGTCAGCAATCCCAATTACTTGAAATTTTTGTCATGTTAAATACTACAAAGGGAGAAATATTTGAAAACCAATTAAATTATATATTTCATAATTGCACAGAAAGCTTATTTATTCCTTAAATAATCCTTGTGATAGAAGTTTAATGTGCTGATGTAAATCTAAAATCTATGAAAAATTCATCCAAAACTGTACTTTGGGTGTGTAGGTATTACCATTTAATTCCTGTAATTCCTATCCCAATTTAACCAATAGTTTTAAAACATTTTCACATCTTGATGCCAAAATTCAAAGGAAAGTACAAATAAGCTAATAAATACATACTTTTAATTGGTATATTTACAAATGAACTCAGTTCTCACAACATAATTTAAAGGCTATTTTGTATATATTTTGATAACTTTAAAGCTATATTTAATTTCTGTTTAAATATGTACTTAATATTGTTATTATTTGCAATACTGGGAACAAATTTGGGGCCTTGAACATGCTAGACAATTCTCTATGACTGAGCTATACCGATAGCTTAGAACATATTTCCTTTTTTACATAATTTCATATATATTTTCCCCTACTGCAAAGTAAGTCATCCATATTTAGGTTTGTGAGTGCTCTGGCCACTTATCAGTCAGTGTCACCAACCAGTCACACTAGTAGGACCATTATATGTAATCTCTGTGCTATTGCTTTAATTATTTAAATTGGATTTTTATTTATTCAGTCTATTCTCATTTTGCTTTGAGACAGGGTATTGTTGGTAGCCCTTACTGTGCTTGATCTCTTGTTCATTTTGCCTAATTTCCTGCTTGGTGGGGTTTCAACATGCTCCACCACACTTCTCTTTCAGTTTAATAATACATATTTTGAAAGAAAAATTTATGTCTTACACACCATGTGTCAAATTTTTCAGCATGTATGTACTAGCACCATTAAACTGACTCATAAAGGTATCTGGCCACACACACACACGCACACACATACACACACACACACACACACACACACACAGAGTGACAGACAGAGACAGAGACAGAGGAATAACAATTAAAGAAGGAATAAGGAAATTGAGAGCAAGTGGTGCAAGCACTCGAAGAACTGAAGAGGGGAGAAAAGCAGTAGAAATGTTAAAATAATTTAATATAGTACTTATGCATGAAATTCTTTTTTTTTAATTTTATTTATTAAAGAGCCTACCACCTGACCCAGCCATACCACTTCTGGGTATATACCCACAAGACTCATCCTACCGCAGAGATACCTGCACGGCCATGTTTATTGCAGCTCTCTTCACAATAGCCAAGACCTGGAACCAACCCAAGTTCCCCTCAAGTGAGAAGCAGATAGAGAAAATGTGGTACATCTACACAATGGAGTTCTATGCAGCGGTAATGAAAGATGAATCATGAAATTTGCAGGTAAGTGGATGGAACTAGAAGATATTATGTTAACTGAAGTAACACAGTCCCAGAAAAACAAAAGACGAATGGTATCCCTCATCTGTGGATGCTAGCACCAAGTACCTAGTTGTAAGGCAAAATGAGCAACATTAATGTTATATTACTTGTGATCTGTAAACAATTGTGCTCTTATATTTGCAATCTCTACATAGGTTCTAGAATCAATCTACCATTTATTTTCAGGCTTTGCATTTTTTATACAAAGGTGGGTATGTATGCATATTTTAGAGCAATATAAAATTAAAATGGAAAAACGTGAATCAAGAAATATAAGGAAATAACATAGTTTGTTTCCAGATGACATAATTTTAGTATAGGTGCAATGTAACAGGTACAATGTAATAGGCTGGTGTAACTTAGTCTTACTGGGTGCTTAACGACCATACTTAATGCCCATACCAATTTGGCCGAGGGACCTAAGGGATAACTTTGTTCCTTGCCCTCAGAGATGAACTAAGTCTCATGGTGCTGTGCATGGGGGCATCTCTTGAAATGTCCTGCAAATGTGAGACTGGCTTCCTGTGTTGGGAGATCTTTGAGATCCACTAATGGAATTTCAGCCAGTGTCCAGGCTATAAAGAGGAAAGTCTGCTCATAATTCAAAAAAGGAAGTCTGGTCTGGCAAGACCTGATTTTGTCCTCAAGTGGATGGAACTGGTAAATAAAAAGCTGAAAGGAGCCAGGGGCTCCCCCCCCCAAAAGAAAAAACAACAAAAAAGAATGACCCCTGAGGACCAGATCCTCAACTGACCTTGAGAAAACAAAAACCTTGGTTAATCTGGGCTAACTGTGTGGCCTTAAACATCCAAAAGGAAGGTATAACCAGAAATATAATCAGTAAGGCCTGAGAAATTGTACTTTAGATATAAAACTTGAGATCTTAGTAAAAAGACAAAAAGGGGAAAACAAGAGCACTGTTGTTTTGCCCGTCTTCAATTCTTACTGGCAAGAGCTTCTACTCTGTGGCTGCCACTGCTTTTGCCAACCTTCAAAGACATGTGACACAGCTTTTTAACCCTCCAATATGGACTGAAGACTCGTGTCTCTCCAAGAATCCTCCAAGCCTTCAATCCCAGATGGGGACTACTGAGACATCCAGCTTGTGGGCTGAGTAGCTACTGGGGTTTCAGCCTCTTGAGAGTATAGACTGCCATTGTTGGACTACCCAGGCTGTATTATAGAGGCCAGTACAGAAAGACAAAGACAGGACCTGGTGCTTACTGAGCCTCATTTGTGTGACCATGAGAAAGAAAGACCCCAAGGGTAAGATTGATGGTTGTTTGGGTTTGCCAAGGAAGAGCCTTCAAACACTTCCTTAAGGAAAACAGGACATCTTTTAGCCAAAAAAAAAAAAAAAGAAAGAAAGAAAGAAAAGAAAATCCTCCAATTTAGGTGCTATGTGTATGTATATGTGTGTGTGTGTGTGTGTGTGTGTGTGTGTGTGTATATATATATATATATGCAATACAATTTGGAGAGAACAACAATAACAAATGAACTGGAAAAAAATAAAAAAGTCTGAAAAGACTAAACAGTGAAGGTCTCCTCAAAACAATAAGCCTCTACTTTAGAAAAAGAAAATCCTCTGGAAAGACTCCAGAAAAAAGATCAAGACATGTATGGCAGAGTGCATGAACTCCGGTGGGGTGGAGAGGGAGAGCATGAGGGAAATGACTCTGAATTTGATTGAGAAATGATGTATGATGTATGGAAAAAGTTATAACAATAAAAATATATAAAATTTTTATTTATCATTTTTACTTTATGTCTATGAGTATAATATTGCCTGTATGTGTGTAAGGGATCCTTGCTGTCATGCAATTCCCACAGAAGTCAGAAGCAGGGGTCAGATCCCCTGGAACTGGAGTTATGGGTGCTTATTATCTACCATGTGCATGCTGGGAATTACACATGTCCTCTGCAAAGCAGCCAGTGCTCTAAATGTGAAGCCATCTCTCCAGTCCCAAAAATTCTTTCAAATCAAAAATATAAATACCAGATCTATAGTCCAGGAAAGTATAATCTAAAAAAGATCTAGATAAATGGATTAGGAAGGAGGTCAAGGAGGTCAGAATCCCTCCCAAGAAGCTATATTAAGTACTTTAAAAACATGTAGATGTTCAAATAACTGAGAAGATGGGAAATTCAAGATTCAAGAAGATAAGAGAGATGTTTTTCTACCATAGCAAAACATCTCATAGCACTGACAAAGTGGATTATTTCCAAATACATAAAAGTAAAATATGAGGATAATGCACTTGATTGCACATTAGAATATTTAAACATAACATAGGCAAGCAAAAACATATGAAAAAAAATTCTGCTGGGTATGGTGGCACATGCCTTTAATCCCAGCACTCAGGAGCCAGGCAGATCTCTGTGAGTTCAAGGCCAGCCTGGTCTACAGAGTGAGTTCCAGGCCAGCTAGGGCTATAGGGAAATCCTGTCTCAAACAGACCAAAAAAAAAAAAAAATTCCATTAGTAGCTATCAAGAATTTATTTTAGGAGACTGGGGATCATTTGAAAGTTGGCCTTCTTATACAGAAATTTATCACAGTCATATATTTAAAAGTATGGTATTATATTTATTTACCATCTGAAAAACCCAGGGTTTTATCTCTATCACTACACTGTCTATATATCTATATCTATCCATGTATCAATAGATAGTTATACCAGTGCTTACTTTGCTAATCCCAATGTTTTCCATTAGTTGGATGGACTTATATGTTAATATAGAATGGTGTGCCGTAGCAGATATTATTTAGGTAATATTTAATTATTTTTCTTGAATTTTTGCAATTTTCAAAGAATATAGCTTGATGTTATTTAGACCCCTTTTGTGGGAAGATCCAGTTTGAATTAGGGGCTAGTTCTCAGCTAGCACCCCTCAGGACACCATGTGGGAGTCATGGGGCTCCTCTGACTCCTCAGCAAGAGGGAGCAAGCAACTTGGCCCAGGTACGTGATGTTAGGCAGAGCAGCAGTATGCAGTGGTGCGAAACTGGGGATCTGTGATTGGCGCTGGGAGCTGACCTCATTTTGCTTATAAAAGTGAGTTGCAGCCTGCAATAAAGTGAATTCTCCATTACCATCATTACAAAGAATTCCGGGTCGTTACTTTGCGTGAATACATGCCAAACTAGTTCTGGATTTCAAGTGTCTTGGCTAGTGGGCTGGAAGTGGTCTATCAGATCACCAGCCCAGGTAAGCTAGCTTGAGGGCTGAGGGCACCGTGGGGCTGGATAGAGATTTATCATGTCACCAGCTGTGGCCAGTGGGTTGGACAGAGTTTCATCAGACCACTAACCTGGGAAGCTGGCTGGTGTGGGGTTGGACCGAGACTTCTCAGGTCACCGCCTTGTGAAGTAAATTTCAAAAGATCAACTGACCTCTGGGCTGAGGGGTCAGTTCCCCATAGTGACTGCAGGAGGCCACTCTGCTCCCCTTCTCTTAGAAGGACTGCACTGGGCCTGCTCACAGCAAAAGAAGTTCCCACACCCTTTCCCTACCTGACCCCCCTCACTGTCCCCATGACCAATTCACTGTGCTCTATAGAACCTATAGAGTCTGATTTGTGTCTCCAAGTTTCCTTCCTGTGTGTCCATCCATGATGCTGATCAAGAGTCCCAATGACTTATTTAATTTTGGTGCTATGAGTTCAAGTCCTTGGAGAACAACTCTAGCATGATCAGGGGTTATGGGTTTCCTGTTCAGAACTACAGGGGTTTTCAAGGGGAAAGTACTTCTTTAAATAAAATGTCAATTTATTTGATTAGCAATATCAACATGCACAAAAATATTAATGTCCACATAGAAAAAACTCAGCTCTTTCATTTTAAAATATATTTTCAAATTTTTGTAGATTAAATATATTAAAAGAAAAACACCAAAAAAAAAGAAATGTGATGTATTGAGTAGTAAAAGAATAAAATTATATACTATTGTTGTTCAATTGTTACAAATGATTTGATGAAGAACTATAAAATAAATCGTGTGCTAATTTTAAAAGAACAAAAATAATGTATATCAGAAATTGCATTCAGATGATTTTGCCATGAATCTCTTAAAATTTTATCAAGGGGAAGGGTGATTGATCAGCAGATTAAGAGAAGGAATATGAAGACTGAAACACTGACTCTGCTCCATGCACCCACATCATTGGAAACGAGAATCACCTTCTCCCAGTAGATACCAGTTATCTGACCTCCAAAAGCTCAGCATGATACCCCCCCAAAAAAACAAGAGACCCACACACAAACTGAGAAATGTAACAAAAAGTTCTTTTTTGAAATACATACAAATAATAGAAAATTAGAAAAGACAAAGTAGAGTAAAAACATAAACACTGATAAAGTTCACTCTCTCAAATATAAATAGATGTCATATTAACAAATAAAATACAAATGAAAGAGAAACAGCTTAAAAGAAATGAAGGAAAGTTTTGGTTAAAATAATTCAATTAAATCTCAAAAATGAGTATAGTATAAAATCCAGTTAATAGAAAAATTATTCTAAAATAGTGATGTGATATAATATTCATAAGTTTAGGACTGGAAGAATAAAAAATGATGTACATGCTGCATAAAAGGATTTGAACACATCTGTTCAAGAAGATTGAGACGTAAATATAAGTTAGAAGAAATATCAGGATTAATTCAATAAACCTATCAATCTGTATTTATAATTGATAGGATATATTAACCAATAATACAATGTATAGATAAATATATGAATATCTGTGTTTAGTAGTGTGACAAATTAATAATAATTGATATAAATTACACGGTTATATACCTATGTATGTTATAGTACTTATAGATATATTGATCTATAGATTTTTATTATTTATTGACTGTTCTAGGTGAGTACATCCATTGATCTACTAAAGGCTACGACTAGTTTGGCATGTATTCACGCAAAGTAACGACCCGGAATCTTGTAATGATGGTAATGGAGAATTCACTTTATTGCAGGCTGCAACTCACTTTTATAAGCAAAATGAGGTCAGCTCCCAGCGCCAATCACAGATCCCCAGTTTCGCACCACTGCATACTGCTGGCTCTGCCTAACATCACGTACCTGGGCCAAGTTGCTTGCTCCCTCTTAGGGCAGTCAGAGGACCCATGACTCCCACATGGTGTCCCTGAGGGTCTAGCTGAGAACTAGCCCCTAATTCAAACTGGATCTTCCCACAAAAGGGGTCTAAATAACATCAAGCTATATTCTGTGAAAATTGCAAAAATTCAAGAAAATAATTAAATATTACCTAAATAATATCTGCTACGGCACACCATTCTATATTAACATATAAGTCCATCCAACTAATGGAAAACATTGGGATTAGCAAAGTAAGCACTGGTATAACTATCTATTGATACATGGAGATATAGATATAAGACAGTGTAGTGATAGAGATAAAACCCTGGGTTTTTCAAATGGTAAAAAATATAAACCATACTTTTAAATATATGACTGTGATAAATTTCTGTATAAGAAGGCCAACTTTCAAATGATCCCCAGTCTCCTAAAATAAATTCTTGATAGCTATAATGAATTTTTTTTTTTTTTTTTTTTGGTCTGTTTGAGACAGGATTTCCCTAAGCCCAGCTGGCCTGGACTCACTTGTAGACCAGGCGGCGGCCTTGACTCAAGAATCATCTGCCTCCTGAGTGCAGGGATTAAAGGCATGTGCCACCATGCCCAGCAGAATTTTTCATATTTTTTGCTTGCCTATGTTATGTTTAAATATTCTAATGTGCAATCAAGTGCATTATCCTCATATTTTACTTTTATGTATTTGGAAATAATCCACTTTGTCAGTGCTATGAGATGTTTTGCTATGGTAGAAAAAGATCTCTCTTATCTTCTTGAATCTTGAATTTCCCATCTTCTCAGTTATTTGAACATCTACATGTTTTTAAAGTACTTAATATAGCTTCTTGGGAGGGATTCTGACCTCCTTGACCTCCTTCCTAATCCATTTATCTAGATCTTTTTTAGATTACTTTTCCTGGACTATAATTCTGGTATTTATATTTTTGATTTTTATAAGAATTTTGGGACTAGAGAGATGGCTTCACATTTAGAGCACTGGCTGCTTTTGCAGAGGACATGGTATGTATTCCCAGCATGCACGATGGCAGATACGTTATAACTCCAGTACCCTGGGGAACCCCTGCCTTCTGGACTTCTGGTCGCCGGGTATGGGTGCATTCTTACACACATACAGGCAATATTATACTCATAGACATAAAAGTAAAAATGATAAATAAAAATTTTAATATATTTTATTGTTATAAACTTTTTCCATACATCATACACATTTCTCAATCAATTCAGAGTCATTTCCCTTTCCATGCTCTCCACCCCACCTGAGTTCATGCACTCTGCCATACATGTCTTGCATCTTTTTTCTGAGTCTTTCCAGAGGATTTTCTTTTTTAGAGCTTTTATTGTTTGTGGGACCTTCATCTTATCTATTTCAGTCTTTTTTATTTTTTTCCAGTTCCTTTGTTATGTTTCTCCCTCACGTGTAATAATATATATATTAATATATTATATATAAATATTATTATATATATTTACAGTTAGATTATTATAGTTAGATTCTATACCACTTGTTATATCATATATATGTTAATATAAAAATATATTAATAATTTTATATCATTATTTTAATATATGTATATATTATATATATAATATTATCTCTTCTTGGTTTTCTTTCTTCTTTCTTCTTTTTTTTTTTTTTTTTTGGCTAAAAGATGTCCTGTTTCCTAAGGAAGTGTTTGAAGGCTCTCCTGGCAACCCCAACAACCATCAATCTTACCCTTGGGGCTCTTTCTCATGGTCACACAAATGAGGCTCAGTAAGCACCAGGTCCTGTCTTTGTCTTTCTGACTGGCCTCTATAATACAGCCTGGGTATCCAACAATGTGCAGTCTATACTCTCAAGAGGCTGAAACCCCGTAGCTACTCACCACAAGCTGGATGTTCTCAGTAGTCCCCATCTGGGATTGAAGGCTTGGAGGATTCTCTGGAGAGACACGAGTCTTCAGTCATATTGGAGGGTTAAAAAGCTGTGTCTCACAGTCTTTGAAGGTGGTGCAAAGCAGTGGCAGCCACAGAGTAGGAGCTCGTGCCATAGAATTGAAGACGGGAAAACAACAGTGCTCTTGTTTTCCCTCCCTTTTGTCTTTTTACTAAGATCTCATTTTTATATCTAAGTACACAATTTTCTCAGGCCTTACTGATTATATATTTTCTTGTTAACCTTCCTTTGGATGTTTAAGGCCACACAGTTAGCCCAGATTAACCAAGGTTTTTGTTTTCTCAAGGTCAGTGAGGATCTGGTCCTCAGGGGTCATCTTTTTTGTTGTTTTTTTCTTTTGGGGGGGGAGCCCCCTGGCTCCTTCAGCTTTTTATTTACCAGTTCCATCCACTTGAGGAAAAATCAGGTCTTGCCAGACCAGACTTCCCTTTGACAATTTTCTTCTATGAGAGTTTCCTTTATGCTGGACACTGACTAAATTTTTTAGTGGATCTCAAAGATCGTCCCAACACAGGAAGCAAGTAGTCACATTTGAGGACATTCAAGAGATGCCCCCATGCACAGCACCATGAGACTTAGTTCATCTCTGAGGGCAAGAAACAAAGTTATACCCTTAAGTCCTCGACCAAATTGGTATGGGGCATTAAGTATGGTGTTAAGCACCACCATAAGACTAAGTACACCGCCTGTAACATTGTCCTGTTACAGCTCAGCACTATACTAAATTATGTCATCTGGAAACAAACTATGTTATTTCCTTTATATTTCTTGATTCAGTTTTTCTTCATTTAATTTTATATTGCTCTAATATATGCATACATACCCACCTTTGTATAAAAAATGCAAAGCCTGAAAATAAATGGTAGATTGATTCGAGAACCTATGTAAGAATTGCAAAATAGAGCACAATTGTTTACAGATCACAAGTAATATAACATTAATGTTTGCTCATTTGCCTTAAACTTGTACTGGTTGCTAGCATCCACAGATGAGGGATACCATCGTCTTTTGTTTTTCTGGGACTGTGTTACTTATCTTAGTTAACATAATTCATTCTGAGTTCCATCACTTTACCTGCAAATTTCATGATCATCTTTCATTACCGCTCATAGAACTCCATGTGTGTAGATGTACCACATTTCTCTATCGCTCTCACTTGAGGGGAACTTGGGTTGGTTCATCTCATCTTGCTATTGTGAAAGGAGCTGTCAATAAACATGGCGTGCAAGGATCTCTCTGCGGTAGGATGAGTCTTGTGGTATATACCCAGAAGTGGTATGGCTGGGTCAGGTGGTAGGCTCTTAATAAATAAAATTAAAAAAAAAGAAATTTCATGCATAGTACGAATATTAAATTATTTTAACATTTCTACTGCTTTTCTCCCTCTTCAGTTCTTCGAGTGCTTGCACCACTTGCTCTCAATTTCCTTATTCCTTCTTTAATTGTTATNTCTGGATTTCAAGTGTCTTGGCTAGTGGGCTGGAAGTGGTCTATCAGATCACCAGCCCAGGTAAGCTAGCTTGAGGGCTGAGGGCACCGTGGGGCTGGATAGAGATTTATCATGTCACCAGCTGTGGCCAGTGGGTTGGACAGAGTTTCATCAGACCACTAACCTGGGAAGCTGGCTGGTGTGGGGTTGGACCGAGACTTCTCAGGTCACCGCCTTGTGAAGTAAATTTCAAAAGATCAACTGACCTCTGGGCTGAGGGGTCAGTTCCCCATAGTGACTGCAGGAGGCCACTCTGATCCCCTTCTCTTAGAAGGACTGCACTGGGCCTGCTCACAGCAAAAGAAGTTCCCACACCCTTTCCCTACCTGACCCCCCTCACTGTCCCCATGACCAATTCACTGTGCTCTATAGAACCTATAGAGTCTGATTTGTGTCTCCAAGTTTCCTTCCTGTGTGTCCATCCATGATGCTGATCAAGAGTCCCAATGACTTATTTAATTTTGGTGCTATGAGTTCAAGTCCTTGGAGAACAACTCTAGCATGATCAGGGGTTATGGGTTTCCTGTTCAGAACTACAGGGGTTTTCAAGGGGAAAGTACTTCTTTAAATAAAATGTCAATTTATTTGATTAGCAATATCAACATGCACAAAAATATTAATGTCCACATAGAAAAAACTCAGCTCTTTCATTTTAAAATATATTTTCAAATTTTTGTAGATTAAATATATTAAAAGAAAAACACCAAAAAAAAAGAAATGTGATGTATTGAGTAGTAAAAGAATAAAATTATATACTATTGTTGTTCAATTGTTACAAATGATTTGATGAAGAACTATAAAATAAATCGTGTGCTAATTTTAAAAGAACAAAAATAATGTATATCAGAAATTGCATTCAGATGATTTTGCCATGAATCTCTTAAAATTTTATCAAGGGGAAGGGTGATTGATCAGCAGATTAAGAGAAGGAATATGAAGACTGAAACACTGACTCTGCTCCATGCACCCACATCATTGGAAACGAGAATCACCTTCTCCCGGTAGATACCAGTTATCTGACCTCCAAAAGCTCAGCATGATACCCCCCCAAAAAAACAAGAGACCCACACACAAACTGAGAAATGTAACAAAAAGTTCTTTTTTGAAATACATACAAATAATAGAAAATTAGAAAAGACAAAGTAGAGTAAAAACATAAACAATGATAAAGTTCACTCTCTCAAATATAAATAGATGTCATATTAACAAATAAAATACAAATGAAAGAGAAACAGCTTAAAAGAAATGAAGGAAAGTTTTGGTTAAAATAATTCAATTAAATCTCAAAAATGAGTATAGTATAAAATCCAGTTAATAGAAAAATTATTCTAAAATAGTGATGTGATATAATATTCATAAGTTTAGGACTGGAAGAATAAAAAATGATGTACATGCTGCATAAAAGGATTTGAACACATCTGTTCAAGAAGATTGAGACGTAAATATAAGTTAGAAGAAATATCAGGATTAATTCAATAAACCTATCAATCTGTATTTATAATTGATAGGATATATTAACCAATAATACAATGTATAGATAAATATATGAATATCTGTGTTTAGTAGTGTGACAAATTAATAATAATTGATATAAATTACACGGTTATATACCTATGTATGTTATAGTACTTATAGATATATTGATCTATAGATTTTTATTATTTATTGACTGTTCTAGGTGAGTACATCCATTGATCTACTAAAGGCTACGAAAGTTGGTATGTCCATGATGTCCATTATAACTACATGTCTGTGAGTACAAAATTCCCAAATTAGCTTTCATAAAATCATTAATGGAACACTGTGATCTATATAAATGAATAGAGAATAATGTGTATCCATATGCAAACTTAAGGAAAAACAATCTATTATTTTTGTTAAAAGTTTGACAACCAAAATTTGATGTTTGTAAAAGTCATTAGACATAAAATATGTGAGTGTGAACACTAGAAAATTTAGAAGTGTAACTATCACATTGTTAATATATTTTTCTTGTCTCTGTTTGGAGGCAAAGTCACTTTGCTAGCATATTACTTCCACATTTATGTAGCCATGGTATTTCAGAAGTTTTAACATTTACTATACATATCACATCATTTCTGGTATTCCTACCTCTTGTTATCTCTCTCTGTAGCATGATGGTATAATATGGACATTTGAAGTAAAAGAAAAAAAACACATATTTTAATGTCAGTCAGATTAATTTGCAAGGACACTTATAGAATTTAATTAAGTTTCTAAGCTCTGCAATTAATAAATGTTACAGATCTCTTCCTGTATTGACTAGAGAATCAGTATTTTTATTTGAACATCCAATCTTTAACAACTGAATTTTTATTGAAGTTTTGTGTATTTCAGACATCATTTTTCAATTCAGTTCAGGCATATTCCCCTTTCCCTTCCACCACCCCACCCTATCCCACCCCAAATCATGCATTCTGCCATAACTGTCTGGCATCTTTCTCTCGGTCTTTTTTTTTTATGCTTAAGAATCCACATTTTCCTCCATTAATTTTACATTACTCTAAAATATAGATACATACTCTTCACCCATACACAGTAATTACAGAGTCTGAAAATAATTGGTGGGTGGATTCTAGAGCCGTTGAGAGATTCATATTATAGCAACATAGTTGCTTTCAGATAAACAGAAATATAACAATAATGTTATTCAGCTTGCCTTTCATCTGGGGTATTTGGTATTAGCATCCACAAATGAGGGAAACTATTCTCCATTTGTCTTTCTGGAACTGCGTTACTTCACTCAGCATAATGGCTTCGAGCTCCATCCATTTACCTGCAAAGTTCATAATGCCATCTTTCTTTACTGCTGAATAATACTCCATTGTGTAGATGTACCACATTTTTGTCATCCACTCCTCTGTTAAAGGGCATTTGGGCTGGTTCCAGTTCTTCACTATTGTGAACAGAGCTGCAATAAACATGGATGTGCATGTATCTTTGCTGTAGGATGAGTCTTTGGGGTATATACCCAGGAGTGGTATGACTGGGTCAGGTGGTAGGCTCATTTTGAGTCTTTAAAAGGTTCTCCACACTGTTTTCCATAGCGGTTGTACAAGTTTATGTTCCCACCAGCAGTGGATGAGTTTTTGCCTTTCCCCTCAACCTCTCCAGCATCTGTTGTCTTTTGTTTTCTTGATCTTAGCTAGCTGTATTGGAGTGAGATGATATCTGAGAGTGGTTTTAATTTGCATTTCCTTAATTATTAATGATGTCAAACACTTTTTTTAGGTGTAGGAAAAGACTTTCTTTTTAAATTTTTATTTATTTATTTTTGAGGGATTCACAATATAAGAGCACAGTTGTTTTCAGATCACATTAATGTTGCTCAGTTTGCCATACAATTAGGTAATTGGTGCTAGCATCCACAAATGAGGGATACCATTCATCTTGTTTTTCTGAGACTGTGTTACTTCACTTAGCATGATATCTTCTAGCTCCATCCATTTACCTGCAAAGTTCATGATGTCATCTTTCTTTACCACTCCATAGAACACTTTTTAAGATGTTTCTCAGCCATCTTTAAGTCCTCACTGGTGAAGTCTCTGTTCAGCTCTTTACTCCATCTTTTGAGGTCATTTGTCTTCTTACTTCTTTGTTTTCTGAGTAGTTTATATATTGTTGATATTAATATTCTATCAGATGTATCACTGGTAAACATTTTCTCCCACTCTGTGGGTTTTCTCTTCACCTCCTTGATTGTACAGAAGCTATATCCTCAAAAACAACAAAGCTAACCAAAGATACCAAAGACATCTACAACAAAATTTTAAACCCCTGAAGAAGGAGATTGAAAATGACATCAAAAGATGGAAAGACCTCCCATGCTCATGGATTGGGAAAATTAATATACTAAAATGTCCATTTTACCCAAACTGATATACAGATTCAATGCAATCCCAATCAAAATCCCTATGAGCTTCTTCACAGACTTGGGAAAAAAAATCCTTAAATTCATATGGAAAAACAAAAGACCCCAAATAGCTAAAGTAATCCTGAGTGAAAAAAATGCAGTGCAGGAGGGATTGCCCTACCGGACTTCAAACTATATTACAGGGCCATAGTCATAAAGACACCCTGGTACTGGCATAAAACAGACCCGTTGACAAATGGAACAAAATTGAAGATCCAAACTTGAGCTCATACAATTTTAGCCACCTCATATTTGACAAAGGGGCAAAAAACTCTTGATGGAAGAAGGATAACATCTTCAGCAAATGGTGCTGGCAAAATTAGATTATCATTTGTAGAAGAACAAAGTTAAACCCCTACCTCTCAGCCTGTACTATAATCAACTCCAAGTATATTAAAGATCTCAGTGTGAAGCCTGAAACCCTGAAGGTGATAGAAGAAAAAGTTGGCAACAACCTACAAGACATAGGCATAGGAAAAGCTTTCTTTTTTTATTTATTATTTTTTTATGTGTATGAGTGTACTGTTTTCATGTAGGTTGGTGCACCCGTGTCATGCAATGCCTGGAACTGGAGTTAAAGATGGTTCTTAGTCGCCACGTGGGTGCTGGGAATCGAACCCGGGTCCTCTGCAAGAGCAGTAGGTGCTCTCAACCGCTGAGCCATCTCTCCAGCCGCAGGAAAAGACTTTCTAAATAACACAGCAGCTGCACAGGAAGCAAGGTCAACAGGAGACAAATGAAATTTGTATCTTATTAACAATATATTAATTTTTTAAATTTTATTTACTTTATTATTATTATTATTTTTTTTTTTGGTATTTTTGAGACAGGGTCTCCCTGTAGCCCCAGGTGTCCTGGAACTCACTCTGTAGACCAGGCTGGCCTTGAACTCACAAAGATCCGCCTGCCTCTGCCTCCCAAGTGCTAGGATTAAAGGCATGCGCCACCACGACCGGCTTAAATTTTATTTATTTTCATATGTTTATGAATGTACTGTCTGCATGTAGGTTTGTGCACCTATATGCAGACAGTAAATTTTATTTATTTTCATATGTTTATGCATGTACTGTCTGCGTGTAGGTTTGTGCACCCGTGTCGTGCAATGCCGCGGCGGTCAGAAGAGGGTGTCGGATTCCCCTGGAACTGAAGTTAAAGACAGTTTTCAGCCACCATGTGGGTGCTGGGGATCGAACCCGGGTCTTCTGCTAAACCAGTCCAAGCTCTTAACCACTAGGCCATCTCTCCAGCCCCAACAACATATTAATTTTTAAGCAATGAACATTGTGTGTTGGCTTCTTCAGTCTCGTGCTTATATATGCCCTGTAATGGATATTACTTCAGAACACTGAAGATTAAAGCAAAACTTATGATTTTCCTCATATCATATATGTAATATGTGTGATAATACTAAAATTAAGATGAATTATCTTTATTAGACAATATATACAGTGAGTTGAATTTCTAAATATTTTTTAAAATGCTGTTAAAACAGTTAACTTCTGCCCAAAACAATAAACCTTGGCACAGAAAAACTTTAAAAAGACTGAGAAAAGATGCAAGACATGTATGGCAGAACGCATGAACTGGGGTGGGGTGGGGGTGCATGGAAAGGGGAATGTGTCTAAATTGGACTGATAAATGATGTATTAAATACACAAAACATCAATAAAATATTTTATTAAAAAAAGAAAGCCTTTAATACCAGATAATCAAAAGCCTGCCACAAAAATATATAAAGTTCAAGGTCAACCTTGGCAAATAATGATAATAAAGATGGGCATGCTCATCGTAGTAAGACCTGACTTCAAATAAAATGACAGAAGTTGAGGGATGCTGTCTCATGGTAGAGTAATTACTTAGTGTATGCAGATATTTGTGTTTGATCACTGAGAAGAAAAAAAAAATAACTGGACACACACAAATATATATATTTCCATGATCCTAATGATATAATGTTACCATGATACTAATGAATACATAATAATAAATTTAAATAAGCAAATGTGAATGAGTAACACTATCAAAATCTAAATATAACTAAATTAGAGAAGAGATATATAATATCATCTACCACAGACTACACCAACTGAACAAATTTTCTCCTCTAATGTATTTATTCCTAAATCATCTTTCAAGTAGACTGATGATGGAAGGAAGTTGTTACTTATGAAAATGAAATATCTTTTCTTCTTCTTTAGGCAATATTGTACAATGTTTTATTTTTACTGTAGGGGTATTCTTATGTCTCATTTCAATCATCAGTGATACAGAACTCTCAGGAAGAAACAGCTCTTCAGAAACCTGGGATAGAATCTATACACATACTACAGTACTTGAAGATTTGTTTTCCAGAATCAGATATGTATTAAAAATCCTTGAGCTGCCCCACATGCCTGCTCCATATACAAGGCCTTGTTTTTATGCAACATTTGAATCAATTTCATTAGTTTTTGAGGACTCAGCTTTCAAGTTGGGCAAATCATACAATTTCACATGTGTTATATTCAACATTGATATTCTGCCTACTCATACTTTGGTAATGATCTGGCATGCAATAAATGGATAATACTAAGGTTCCCCATTTCACATTCTTCTAATATCCTTTTTCTACCATTAAAAAACCTAGTGATTCAAGATCCTGAAAACTTGTTTTACAAAGAAATAGAGTTGAATAAAGGGAAAAAGAAAAAAATAGCAGTGAAAGAGAATACTTTGTGTTTCTAATATCACTGTACACCAGAACTTTAGAATTACACTATTTTAATTAAGTTTCATTTTATTATGTTTTGAATTTGTGGTGATGTTTTCTTTTGGTTCAAGATTGTTGACACAGTTATATTTGAAGTCAGCAACAATAAATCCATATTGAAACATCATTTCACTAATGCTGTCAAGAAACCAGAAATCAGTTATAGTTATTGTAATTCATTTTCTCATTTGGTTCTGGGCAATAAAATGAAGTTCTGGGCATGAAAACCCACTTTAAACATAAAGTCTCCCATGCATGGTGATAGAAACTAGTCTCTTGATTGCATGTCTAACCCTCTTCTGGATCTCCTTTCTCTACAATAATATGTATTAATGTATTCATTGACTCCATTTAACTTAGAAAGTGTAGCTGTTTTATCAAATCAGAGTGGCTCCTACCTCCTAGTGTCATTTATATTTCTTACAGTCATCCAATACATATTTGAAGAAGCCTGATTTTCTCCAGCCCACAAGGAATAAATCTGCATGAGCAGTTTTCTCTTTTCAGATGCTGTGACATTGATTATTGCCACACAATATGAATTCACTGTAGTACTAAAAAGGATGATGAGTGAAGTAAAGCAAGGATTTATGGACTACACACTTAAGGTACAAAGCTCTGATTCCCCAAATCTATGTCCACTTAGCATGTTACGCATTTCAGGATGTTTAGTGACATCAAAATTCCACTTGTGGAAATTAAACTTAAACCAAGCACTACCAATATGTTGCTATAATTTGAGCAAAACCATTTACAGATCTCAGAAACACTTGATATAGAAACAGCAGGCATGCTCTCTCTCCCTGTCTAAGCTTTTCACATAGATCTGCAGGCTACACTTACAAAAGAAAATCCTCTGAGATGCAGTTATGTTTTTATTGACACAGTGAACTGACCAATAAGTAAGGTGTTCTGGCCCAAAACACATCCCCTTATGCTTTATAGAGTGCTTTGTTTCTTCTCATCAGAGTGATATACAGCACTCTGTGTTATAAAGTAAGTCTTGAGACAATATATCCCTGAATTATAAAAAGGGCTTAAAATTATGAAAGGCATTTACTTCTTAGTAAATGCTGCTTAATTCATTCATGAGAACTGAGTTGAATATCCTTTTGTATTGCTATCTGAATCATAAAAATAATACTATAAAGTATTTAAAATAAAGTACACTGATGTTTACTCTAGTAACCAATATATGCTTCATGAACCAACATATGTATAAACAGACAATTGTTCTAATATGTCCTTCTACGATGAATTATTTTCTCTTTTGGAAATAGGGTCTTCTAGAAGTAGCTAGCCCAGAACACACTGTACAATCCAGACTGGCTTTGATCTTGCAGTAATCCTCCTCCCTCAGCTTCCCTAAATGTTGGGATTAGAGAGGTGTACTACCATGCTCAGATAATAGCTAATTCTTGCTTTAATCGTCATCAGTGGATTTAGAAATGTACCAAGAACAGTTGAGCACACCTTACTTTATTGCTTTTTTCTTATGTCACTATATTCTCTGCACATGCATAATGCTAAAAATAATTGTTATTTTCTTTTTGGATTTTAAAGTCTCATTTTATAGTCTATGCTGATCTGAAATTCAGAAACCTTCCTCCCTCAGCCCTTCTAGTTTTGGAGCTGTAGACTTGAGCTGCCGAGCCCCACTCCTTTTCTTTGTAGAGCATGTCTAGATTATCCCACCTCACTTCTGAAAACTGGGATATTAAATTTTAAAGGATGTATAACATTGTCTAATTACACCTGCATGTAAATCACACCCAGACCCTAGTCTAATCATACTTTAACTTTCGACAAATTGTTTACCTTAAAATGTTGCAAAACATAGGAGTATTTAATTGTTTTGTTCTAGCCCCTCTGGATTTCGATAAGAATTACACATAACTGTAACCAACTACTTTGGGAACACATTTTCGCAATGTTCTCATCCTTTTTCATATCAGATACCTGTCCAAACTTAAAAGCACATCAAATGTCTTATAAGGCATTTTTACTTTTCTGTTTATTCACTGTCCAAAATTACATATAAGTTTTCAATCACTCCAATCACAAAAAGCACTTGAAAATAAGGTTTTTATTGATCACAGAGATAGAGTAGGATAAAGTACTCACCAACCAAGAATGATAACCTGAGTTGTTCTTCTTCAATCTCAAATAAATCCTGATATTTTCTATTTCTGCTTATTCTTGTCATCCATTTTATCATCTTGTATCTGTGGTTTTCAGCAAATTAATGCTGTTGAGGTTACACTTATTGAGTTATAATATTCTCCAGTAAGCTTGAATTTGTCCTCCTTTTACTGCCTTAGGAAGTTTTATTGAGACATTTCTCAATGAGGGATAAAGAGATAGCTGGACATTTGGGTAATGTTTGATACATACTTATGCATTTTGAAAATGGGGAGGTTATGATGTCTACGTCTTCCTTAGTTACTTGTTAAATACAGTTAGCATAAGAAAATTTTGACATCCCTCTTATATGGTACAGTAGTAATTATATAGAGGATCCCTCTTATATGGTAGAGTAGTAATTATATAGAGGTATAGTTGAAGAATAAAGGGTGTACACAACCCACTATGTACATTATATATCCCCAAATGTAATATCCACAGATAAAGGCAGGTTTAGAAATGAAAAGAAACCATGCCTTGACCTGTTTATAGGCATAACCAAAAAGAAGGAAGTGCAGACTTATATACTAGAACAGGATTGGACCATGGACTTCTGTTACACAATTGTGTTCCAAGGAGACAATGTGTGCAGGGAAAATCATGATCTCTAGCCAAAAGTAGCCAGGAGAACAGAACAGGTCTATGTCTTGCTCAGCCTGCTCATAGAACATGATCTCATAAACATTAGGGGAAGCTGTTTCTCTCTTCTTTATAGTTCTTCAACAGCTAGAAGTTACATAAAAGTCCTTTAACAGAGAGAAATAAGAGCTAACTATGCTTAAGATTTCACTATGGACTCCTTCCTAGATCATAGGGTCTATCAACTTCTTAGTTCTCAGTGATCTGTGAAATTTACTAGAGAAATTAACCATGATAGAATGGGGAAAATCTTTTTCTAGGTTCAATGCTGAAACTCAGAATAAGGCAATGATGGTTGACAGTCAGCTATAATCAAAAACACATTCATGGGGCTCCAGTGACAGTGTTTAGTAAGACTGTCATTTCAAGCTATGAAACAACTAGCTAGATCCACTGGATTTCTATTTTTCTACAGCAGTGAGAATCTACATGTTTGAATTATTGCTTGGGAGCAATAGTTGACTATAGCTCAAGAAGTCAAGTTGCTTACTTCAGAATAAAAATGTTTCTCAAAACCCTTCATAATTATTCCAGAATTCTGGCTTCCAATGCTCCTATGTTGTGTTATCAGTTAACAGGAATTTCAAATTGTTCAAAATCCACTTGGGGTCAAGGTTTCAACTTTAGCTGTCAGTTTATTTGTGTAGAATTTATGTCAAAATCACACTTTATATGTAAAACATGTAACTAAATATGTGGTGACCAATGTTTTATATATGTTATTTATAACATATATGACTATATGTGTATGATGTTGAAGGGTATGAAATACATAATCATGAACTTATTTTTACAATTAACAAAGCCACATAGCCATCATCTGAAAATCTTTTCCATCCCCGTGATAATTTGTTTTACTCATTTCTAGATATCTCCTTAAATGACATCCTTAAAACAACCAATGATCTTTTTTGTCAGTATAGATTATTATTTATGTTTTTCAAACCATTATACAAATAAAGTCATTTATATGCAGCATTTTTTATGATTTTAATAAATTATATTTATCATTGTTGTATGTATGTGTACATGTGCACATGCCACTGAACAGATATGAGTATCTGAGGACAATTTTGTGGAGTTGAATCTCTTCACATTTAATTGGATTCTAGGAATTGAATTCAAGTTCTCTTGGACAGCAAATTCTTTATTTACCTGCTGAACCTTCTTATTGGCCCATGTATCATTCTTTTTATTCAACATAAGTATTTTGAAAATTACCTCTGTTGTATCATCATGAATCAGGAGCTCAGTGCTTCTTTACAACTCAGTACTACTCAACGGTATAAGTGTATCAGAGTTTGTTAAACCTTCACATTTGGCTAAACACTGGGTGGTTTCCAGTTTGGGCGTATTTCAAGTGAAACCGGTATGAACATTCTTTTCACATATTTGTATGGACATATGTTTGGCTTTCTCTGGGCTAAATATGTTTAAGTGGAAAGGCTGGATTTTATGATAGGTATATACTTACTTGCTCAGGAAACTGCCAAATTGTTTCCCAAAGTGGTTGTAGAATTTTATATTATTGCACATGAGATAATCCCAGAGATGATTCAGCATCTATACAAGTCAATAGATGAAGATGGAGGTAGAGGGAGATTCCATAACTTAATAGGACCTGCCAAGTCAATCTTTTCCACAGCTAAGGCTTTGACATAAAGTCAATATTGTGTCTTTATGAATTAGGTAAGGTAATGTATATGTCACAAAGCTCCTTTCTTACACCAAAATAGTTCTCTATTCTTATTTCTGAAAACCCATATCCTAATTTAGACATCTTACATTTGGGACACAAAAGCAAAGAAATCCTACCAGGAGAAAAAGATAATGTGTTTTATATCTATAATTTAGAATATAACTATTTTTATCATATTATTTTATGTGCACAAGTGTATTGCTTGCATGTAGGTAGGTACACCTTTGTCCTCAAATGCCCACAGAGGTCAGAAGAAGGCATCAGATTTCCCTGGAACTGCAGTAATGAATGGTTGTTAGCTGCCATGTGAGTGTTGGAAATCAATACCGGGTCCTGTGCAAGAGCAGTCAGTACACTGAACCAATGAGCCATCTCTCCAGCCAAGAATATAGCTATTTTAATGAATTCAAATTATATTTTTAAAGTGTTTTATTATTTTATGTGTATGAATGTATTGCCAGCATGCATGTAAGTGCACACATGTCATGCAATGCCCACAGAGCTGAGAAAAGGGCATCAGGTTTTCCTGGAACTGGGGCTACAGATGGTTGTTAGCTGCTAGGTAGATGCTGAGAATCCAACATGGTTCTCTGCAAGAGCGGCTGGTGCACTTATTCCCTGAGCCATTTCTCCACCCCCTAAATTTAGAATTTGAATAAATAAATTAAGGATGATCACACAAAAAGAGGTCAGTGTGTGAGATTTTATTAAGAATCACAATGCTGCAATCAGAGCTTAATTGGTTATTCTTGCTAATCTGGCTTTGGTTCCCTTTAATATCATGGGCCACCAAAGCCCTTGTTGATTCATTTAAAACTTACACAAAAAATTGCACTGCTCTAACTAAAGTAAGGGTTTTACATTTTTAAGTGTGTTGAATTTTTGCTATTCACACTTACAATTTAATGATACTTAGATCCCCACCCCACTGATCTGCACCCAATTCGACGTACTCCCAATCTGTATACAATATTGCCTATAGATTCCGACTTGTCCGCACCTCTCTCTTATCATGGGGCTTCCATTGGAACCTGGTAAACTTATCAAGAGTTCCATTCCTGTAAAAAACTGTCTCCCTCCCAGCAGCCATCAATTGCCTAAAGTTCCTTAGGTTGTGTTGGGATTTATTTCTTTAGTTTTCTGATTTTTTAAGATGAGGCTTTGTGCATTTCATATAATACAACTTAATCAAATTTATTGCCCTCAAACCTCCTCATCTCCGCATAGCACCCCCACCAGATTTCAGGTGTTCTCTCATACAGCTTAAGTCCAGCATTCAAATCCAGATTTTCCTCATGCAAGTTAATCCACTGGAGTCTAGTAATCTTATCTAGAATCACTTCCTTTAAAAAAGTTCTACTGTCTGTAACCCTGCAGTAATCATTTGCTAATAATAGTTCTTTGGCTAGGATTGGGGCCCACTGCCTGTTTCCACAGTTTTATGCTGATATTTTTTTCTGATGGCATCAGCATGGATCTTGTACATGCTGTCACCATTGTCACATGTTCATGGACAGGTTCCCAGAGGCCTTAAAGCACATATTCCCTTATGTTTGTGTACTAAGCCTGGCTTTTACAATCTTTTCACCTCCTTCTTCTGCAGTAGTCCCTAAGGAGTCCTACTGAAGGACACAGTCTCTACAATTTCTTATTCTCTCAAACTTAGTGAGTCATGGCCTACTGTGTGCATCACACTATTTTGTAATGAATCTTAACTGTTGAGAGCTGAGAGATCCATTAGTATTCCCTCTACTCCCTGTTCCACTATGTTTCATGAGCCTTAAGTGTAGAGGTCCCACTGTATATATGTCACTTAGGGTTGGGCATCACTCAGACGTATTCCCTGTGTGTAACCATTTGTAGAACTTTGTAATAACCTCTGTCTGTGGCAAAAAGAATTTTCTTTGATGAGTGCTATATAATGTACATTTCTATAATATAAGGATCCATATTTACCATATAAGATAGAGTAAGAAATTTCATTTATCTAGATATATAACAGAGATTGGGTTTTCTTTGGGATTTATGACCTTTTCAGTCATCTTCATTTAAGTAGCCTTACAGTGCCACCCATGTTTTTCATCCCATTGACAGGGCTTGCAATCCAGTTAGATAGCTGTGGATTACCGTCTACAGAAAATGCCACTACTGCACCAATAGGGATTTCTTCCTCTATCTGTCATTGTGGTTATTAGGCTTTACAAGTGGGCTGGACCATTAACTGATTTTCTCCCTTACATATATATATATATATATATATATTATCCTCTAAACATATGTGAGAGAGTCTTCAGGGAGAAGGCGTACACATCAGTTCTAGCTTCTGTGCTCTAAGTCCTATATCTGAAGTATACCCTAACTTCAGTCATAGGGTCTTGCTTTCACAATCCAGGAAATAATCAATAACACAGGCAATAGCCTGTGTTAATTTGGGAGTCTCTTGACCTACAATTCTAAGGGAGTCTTCTCCAGTATGGCTCTGTGTTTCTTGTTATGCAGCATTTAGGTATACACACACACACACACACACACACACTCGTGCTCACATATTGTATGCATATTTCAGGGCATTTTTGAGATTATGTTTTCCTCTGGATTTGCCACACCACCTATGCTTTATTATTTTTCATCTTTCTCTGCCTCCCTTTCTAACTTCTCTAAATGCTCCAATTTCCCCAGATTCCCTTTCATAATACATGTCTCCTATTATGCCCCCTCTCTCTCTCGAATTCTTTCTTCTTCTTAATTCTTACCCACTTTCACATGTCTCTGCCATGATTTTTTGTCTTGTTTGATTTGAGCTCACCTGAGACTTATGCATTGTATTACCATTGTTGTGAGTTCATATGTGTACCTGACCAGCTGTCTGGAAAATTGTTTCCTTGTAGTCATCCACCACCTCTGGCTTTTGCAGTCTTTTCATTGCCTGTTCCACAATTATCCCTGTGCTTTAGGAGGGAAAGTTTGATATAGGTGTCCTATTTAGTGATGAATAACCTGAAACTTCTTGGTTTCTGCACATTGTCTGATTGTGGGTTTCTGCATTTTTTAATATTTTAAATTAACTATTTTTATGTGTATGAGTGTACTGTAGGTTGTCGTAGTTTGTCTTCCATTGCTGTGACAAAACACTCTGACCAACACCAACTTGGGGAGGAAAGGGTTTATTCAGCTTACATCTCCCAGGTTACAGATCATCACTTAGGGAGCTCAAGGCAGGAACTCAGGGCAGGAACCTGGAGGCAGGAGCTGAAGCACAGGCCATGGAGGAGTGATGTTCACTGGCTTGCTCTCTACTGGCTTGCTCTCTGGCTCATGCCCAGCCTGCCTTCTTATACTGTCACTGCTCAACAATCAAGACAATACATCACAGATGTGGCCACAGGCCAATCCAATGGAGCCAATTGCCCAATCGAGGCTCCCTCAACCCAGGTGTGTCAAGTTGACACCAAAGCTATCCAGCACATAGGTAGTGCACCCATGTAGTGCAAAGCTGCAGAGGTCAGAAGAGGATGTTGGATCCCCCTGGAACTGGAGTTAAAGACAGTTATTTTTTTTTAATTTATTTCTTCTTGTATGTGTATGAATGTACAGTCTGCATGTAGGTTTGTGCACCCATGTCATGCAATGCCACGGAGGTCAGAAGAGGGTGTCGGATTCCCCTGGAAGTGGAGCTAAACACAGTCCTCAGCCGCCATGTGGGTGCCGAGGATCAAACCAGGGTCCTCTGTAAGAGCAGTCGGTGCTCTTACCCACTAGGCCATCTCTCCAGCCCTAACGACAGTTCTTAGCTGTTGGGAATTGAACCTGGATCCTCTGCAAGAGAAGTTGGTGCTCTTAACCACTGAGCCATCTCTCCACCCAGGTTTCTGTATTAAACACCCTATGTAAGAAAATGAAACCTCTCTGGTGAGTGTTTAAAGATTAATTCATCTTGTGTGTAGAGGCTGCAATGAAAATATGTCACTTAAGGTTAATCATCTCACTTAAAATTATTCTCTGCATTTGACCAGTTGTGGAACTCTGTTATTCCCCATTTGTTGCAAAAAGAAGCTTCTTTAATGAATGGTGAGACATGCATTTGTGCCAGAGAGATTAATATGCCATATCTCAAATGATATTCCTGGGATATAGGCATGAATACAGCATGATATTGGCACAAAAATAGACTTGTGCATGAGTGGAAGAAAATCAAAGACCCAAACATGACTGCATGCAATTTCAGCCACCTACTATTTGAAAGGTATCAGGAACACACAACTGAGGAAAGACAGTATCTTGTCACTGAAAAACTTGGATCTCTACCCATAACTATCACCCTGCACAAAAACCAACTTCAAATGGATCAACAACCTCGATGTGAAGCCTGAAACACTAAAACTGTTTGAAGAAAACACAGTTGCCTGTCCTACATGATATCAGTGCAGGAAAGGACTTTCTAATTCAGACATCAGCTGCTCAGGATTAAAGGTCAAAAATCAACAAATGGAGCCTCATTAAATAAAGCTTCTGTACAGTAATAGAAATGCCAATCAAGTGAAGAGAATCGAATTTTTTTGTTTTAAGTATGTTACTTATTGAAGCATTACTTATAAAATAGCATTTGGCATGTCAGCCTAGAAGCAAATAAAAATTTCAACTCTCATTCTAATCAGCAAGCTTATCTCAAGAAACTAGGTGATCATCTCTTAAAGAACAAAACCAGAGGTTGAACTCTGGCATCCATATGCATCTACACATGTGTGCCCCGAAACAGATGAATATAGCCGCCACACACACACACACACACACACACACACACACACACTACAGACTAAATAAATTTGATAATAAAATAATAAAAATGTCAATATTTTATTGTGTTCATTAAGAAAGGTACAGAAGCAGAGGTGAAGAACAGTAATACAGCCCAGGTTTGTATGTCGCATGGATTTCTGTGGAAACTCAAGCATGATCCATGCTGTGGTATCTAACATAAAAAAAAAATCTCTATTTGATATTATTTGATATATTGCATATATTTCAAACAAAAATACATTGAATAAATTCACTTTAAAGGATTTTATTTATACACAGCCTCTTTGAATTTTCTTCATATTTCGTGTGGTTTACAATCACAATTAAATAACACCACAGATTAAAAAAAAATAAAAACTGGAAATACAAAAAAGTATTTTGATTTTGTTGATTAAGTTGAAAATGCTTTATATTTCTCACATGTAAATCATTATCTACCCTATTTTTTAATATAGCTAGACTTCATTCTTTTTTTAGGTTAATTCCAAATCATGTTTAGGGTTTTACATTTTGGTTTGTTTTTGCTTGTTTGTTTGTTTTGGTCTTTTTGAGACAGGGTCTCCCTGTAGCTCCAGCTGTCTTGGAACTTACTTTGTAGACCAGGCTGGGCTTGAACTCCTAGAGATCCGCCTGCCTCTGCCTCCCATATGCTGGAATTAAAGGCGTGCACCACCACGCCTGGCAGGGTTTTACATTTTGATAGTAGGATTGTATGCAGGTAAAGAAACAATGTTATTTTACTTTTCTACATTACATATTAAGTTGATGAGTAACATCAGGTATTATTTTTACTAAAAAACAAAGATTATACAGTTTGCCTTCTAAAGAGAATTGCTGCTAGCAACTACAAATGAGGAATACCATACTTAGTTTGTTTTTCTGGTACTGTGTTGCTTTACTAAGGATAATGGATTCTAGTTTCACCCATTTACCTGCAAAATTCATGATGTCATCTTTCTTTACCACTGCATAGAGCTCCATTGTGTAGATTTCCCACATTTTCTCTCTACACTCATTGGTAGAGGGACACTTGGGTTGCTTCCAGCTCTTCACTATTGTGAAGAGAGTTACAATAAACATAGATGTGCACATATATCTGCAATAGGTATGACTGGGTCAGGTGGTAGGTTCATTTTCAGTTTCTTTTTTTTTAATATTTTATTGAAATTTTGCTCATTTCATATATCACTTCTCAGTTCAATCCAGACTCATTTTCATGCCCCCTGCCCCTCCCAAGTTAATGCAGTCTGTCATACATGTCCTGTATCCCCTTCTGAGTCTTTTCAAAGTTTTTCAAAGCAGAGGATTATTGGGGGGGGTCTCTGTTGCTTCAGTCAGATCCTTGTCCCAGTTCTTTTGTTGTTGTTGTTCCCTCCAATCCGTATTGTTTCAACATATGCATTTATATATGCCACACTTGTACTAAAATCATGTCATCTGAAAATAAATTTTATGTTATTTCCAAGTCATATTTCTGGATTCATATTTTTCCCTTTTAATTTTATATTGCACTAAAATATGTAAACATACCCTCCACCCTTGTACCAAAATTATAAAGTCTGAAAATGAGTGGTAGGTTAATTCGATAGCCTGTTAAGGGATTCACATTCTAAGAGCACATTTGCTTTTAGATAAAGAGAAATATAACACTAATGTTACTCAGATTGGCTTACAAGTAGGTACTTGGTGCTAGCATCCACAAATGAGGGATACCATTTGTTGTTTGTTTTTCTGGGACTGTGTTACTTCACTTAGCATAATGGCGTGTAGCTCCATCCATTTACCTGCAAAGCTCATGATGTTTCCTTTCTTTACTGGTTCATGGAAATCCATTGTTTAAGTGTACCACATTTTCTCTATCCACTCATTGGTTCAGGGGCACTTGGGTTACTTCCAGCTCTTTGCTATTGTGAAGAGAGCTGCAATAAACATGGATGTGCATTTATCTTTGTGGTAGGATGAGTCTTGTGGGTATATACCCAGGAGTGGTATGACTGGGTCAAGTGGTAGGCTCATTTTGAGTCTTTTAAGTGTTCTCCACATTGCTTTCCATAGGGGTTGCAGGAGTTTGCATTCCCACCAGCAATGGATAAGTGTTCTCCTTTCCCCACAACCTCTTCAGCATTTGGTATCCTTTGTTTTCTTGATCATAACTAGTTTTAGCCCAGTAAGATGAAATCTTAAGGTGGTTTTAATTTGCATTTCCTTAATTATTAGTGAGATTGAATGTAGGAATGAAACTTTGCCTGGCTCAAAGGCAAAGACCTGTAAAACCTAAAACCTGTCCCAAAGAACCTCTGAGAGTTATCTGATATCTCTGGGCATTCAGTTGTCTCTGTGAATTATCTATAGCTCTGGAAGGTCAGGATATTGCAGTGTTTTCTTGCCTTGCCTATCTCTGCAAAGTTCCAGAACCAGATGGCCCCTTCCCATGAGGTATTGAGCAAAAATGTCACACCTCTAGTTTACCAGTTCCACAAACAGGAGCTCTGCAGCCCCCTGGTAGGAGCCAAGGTAGCTCACCCTTCCCTTCCACCTGCCCCCCACCACTTCCTTGCCCAGAGCACAGTAGCCTTTGGTATATAAACACACTGCGGGCATGAATAAATGAGAGTCTATCTCCTGGACCTTCTCCCTCTGAGTCCGTGTCTCATTTCCCATCAGGTAACTTTCTCAAGGTCCCCACCCCTCTCCTCGCTAGAGCTAAGCCTAGAGACTGTCTGCCTCCAGGCAGGAGACAGCCTTGAAACTTGCAGTCCTGTAGAACTGCAAGCCTAGTTCTAGTAGGGAAGAATACTGTGTGGATTGCAGCCATGCATGAGTAAAGGACCAACATACAATACAGAAACAACCCACAATTGAACACTCATTTGAAGTTTCAAGACTAAGCATATTGTAAAAATCATTTATGCTTTTTTATCTATATCTTTGTGTTTGCTTCTATACTGAACAAATCCCACATTAGTTAAAATTGTGTGCAGCCTGAGGATTATTATTGCATGTTACTCACCATATATGCTTAAAATTCACACATAATGTAGTACTGAGTATAATGGCAGTATCTGGAATAATGGGGCAAGACAATTTTGATTTTCTGAGATTGGTTTTATCTTTGCTCCATTTTACTAAAGGAGACACAATAGCTCAGATTGTGCTAATGGCATTGTAATTAGAATTGTCTCATTCACTGTCATGATGAATAAGTATACTTTACATTCGGCAGTATAAATGTAAAGATACCTATTTATAATTTTGTTCTTTCTTATTCAGGTAAGGATTTTACCCTCTCTCTAGCAACACTACTTGTCTCATGATAGCTCCTTTGTTCTTTGCCCTACAAGCTAACTGATAAAAATAAATTCAATTCAGTGGACCTTAAAATTTACTATTTGGGGAGGGAGATACATTTTATTCACTTGAAAAGAAAATGTGTGTTTACTTCTAATAACCATTGATAAGGAAGTAGAGGTATATTTTCACTAACAACAGTGAGCTTACAAATCTTCAAAGATTTGCAAAAGATAAATTATGAGAAAAATGTGATAAATGTTATATTAGTACAATTAGGGAACCATTAAAGAGATGCAATAAAGTTACACATACAAGTACACACACACACACACACATATATATATATATATATATATATATATATATATATAAAATCTTGTAAGCAAATGTTGCAATTTTATAGAGTTATAGTCATAATTATCTTCATTTTTATGACACCCAAGGGCTACTGGTTATGCCAAACAACAGGCCCTGAAAATTCTACTTTTATATTCATTAGGGCCTCAGTAAAATATGTTGTTCTCTGTGTTCAGAATAGTTGTGAATAAGATTGAGTATTTGAATTTGGTTTGCAAGTTTATAATAATGTGTTAAGAAAGAGACTAATGTAGAAAGCTAAGGAAAAGAAAAACTGAGTTGTTTCAGAGCTTTAGTGATAATAAATGTGCAATGGATGTAGTTACAGAGAGCGTGAGGTTTTACCCAGTACCATATGCCAGTGTGGAAAATAGAGAGATCAAGATGGATTAAGATCAGGGCACTGGTCAAGGTAAGATACAGATGCAGCCGTGAAGAGAAATGAGAATCTGGAGATCATAGTGAAAAGTCACTTACATGATTAATCATGAAACTGGTCTGTGAAGCCAGAAAATTTATAAACTATTAAACTTAGAAAAGTTTAAGTATTTAGAGTTAAGTATTAAGAGTTACATATCTGGTCATGTGAACGAGTTAAAAATACAGGATTTTGGCTGAATATGGGGCAGCTTCACAATTATGGAACCTAATATGTTAAAATCTATATTCAACTCACTAAGTTAATGGAGAAGGAAAAGGGATACGCTTTTATAATAAGGAGAAAAGAGAGTCCCTGCTCTTTATAACAGTTGGTTTGCAGAGCAAAACTCTGAGTCGTTCATTTGTATTGTCAGTAAACCATGAAGCTTATGACCTGTAAGTCAACGAATCCAAACAGGTTTCTTATTAGCTTTACAATTAATAAAAACTAATTCAAGATTACTTTAGAAAAATGTTAATAGGTTAAAATTCATTTTTAAATCTCTGTCATGAACCGATGCAGAGCTAATTATCATACATAAATCCATATTGGCCCCAATTCAGACAGAGACGTAAGCAAGTTAGTCATTTAAATACCCACATGTTTCAAACCTCAAGACCTATAAAGTACAATAACCCTTTGACTTATTTTGAGTTCTATTGAAGACCATAAAGAAGAGTGTAAAACTGACCCAAAGAAAATAAATCCACTAGTCATATCTAACATTCAAATAACTGAACTGTGCTGGGTTTTTGTCTGCTTGAGTTTGCATGGGCAGCAGGTCCCAGTTTCAGTTGAAGAACTATCAGTAGGTAGCTGACCATTGCTTTGGGAAGGAGAGCTGATCTTCTGTAAGGGAGTGACACAGATGAAGGAAATTTCTTGGGGGGATGTCTGGGTACACTAACATGACTCAATAGGCCTTAATATAAATTATAGAATGCATGCATGAGTGCTATGGAAGGGTATAGATGGGCAAGGGGATGTAAAGATGATTAAGCTGGGCTCTAGAATTGACCTACCACTTGAATGAAATACATAAAAATTCAATAAAAAGATACAACAAAGCACACAACTGAACTAGTGGCTGAAAAAAAATCACTCAGCTGTTCAGAATACTTGCTACTTCCTCAATTATTGCTACTTAGAGTCACATGAAACCTATGTCTTTAAATATGAACATACATTTATTAGATTCCAATTAAAACAGCATTCAAAAGTTTACTTCCACTGGCACTAGAGACATGGCTCAGAGATAAAGAGCACTTACTCTTCTTGTGGAAGACCTGGGTTTGAATCCCAGCACCCACATATCAGCTAATGACATTCATAACTCTAGTTATAGGGGATCTTAACCCTCTTCTGTCACTGCATGATATGGATACATTTACGTACATGCATGCGTAACACTTCTTCTACATGTAAAATAAAAATAGATAACTTTTTTAACTAAAAAAAGAAAGTTTACTTGAATTGTAATTTTTTTGTTTATTCTAGACCTAATTTTTGCTATCAACATGGAAATCTGAAAAATTTTTTTTTGAAACAGGGTCTCTCTGTAGCCCCAGCTGTCCTGGAACTCACTCTGCAGACCATACTAGCCTTGAACCTACAGAGATCCGCCTGCCTCTGCCTCCTGAGGGCTAGGACCAAAGGCATGAGCTAACACGCCTGGCCTAAGATGGTTCTTAGCCCCCATGTGGGTGCTGGGAATTGAACCCGGGTCCTCTGCAAGAGCAGTCGGTGCTCTTAACTGCTGAGCCATCTCTCTAGCCCCAAGAAATCTGAAATTTTTGACAAACTGTCGTACATACACTGAAGCTAAGGGAAGGTGTGCCTTTATACTTGGTTGAATGTTTTTCAGCTCCTGACATGCCACTCGGGACTTCTCACATGCAAGACAAGAGCTGTATTGTTGGACCTACATCTCCATTCCCAAGCTGTATAAAGCTCTGCAGTCAATGCTTTCTTATAGGATGATGGTTTTATAAATCACCCTTACACTAAATACAGTCTTCCATGGCTTATCTGTATTTCAGATTCTCGATTAATTTGTAAATAAGGTAATCATGCACAATGACAAAATAACAATTTGTTATAAAGTGTCTACCTACTGAAGCCCTTTAATCCTTTTATAGGCTATTATGTTGCAATTTTAACTGCATCAGCATTGAATAATGGATGTTGCTAACATTAGATAGGGAGAGGTTATTTATTCTATCCTCATATTTTAAACAAGAACTGATGTTTACTTGTTACAATTCTTGTTACTGAGTTTAAGACATTTGTTTCAAGGTAAACACTGTCCTGGAAAAGATCATTTAAAATAGAATAAGAAATGACTGTAAATGGTAGCAGACAGAAACAAGTCTGAGTTTTACAATAAAGTCATGGAGGAGGAAGGGTCATTTCCTGGTAGTGTATTGTAGCTACTAGACTTACATGCTGTGATGGTTTGAATGAGAATGTCCCCCATAGGCTCCAAGTATTGGAGCATTTAGTCACCATTTGGTGACCTTATTTTGAGAGTTCCTAGAATGTGTGGCCCTGCTGGAGAAAGCAGATCACTGGGAGTTGGCTTACAGAGTTCTCAAGCCTCTGCTTTCTAGTTCTACTCCAGCACATCCTGGCAATATGCCTCCTTGCTATGACAGGCTGTAGATTCCCTGGAACCAGAAGATCAAATAAACTCATCTTTTTCTTTTTCTTTATTTTTCAGAAAAGACCAACTTACAAAAGAGAGTTTCATGGTGGTTGAACTAGGTAATTGACACTAGCATCCACAGATGAGGGATACCATTCGTCGTTTGATTTTCTGGGACTGTGTTACTTCACTTAACATAATATCTTCCAGTTCCATCCATTTACCTGCAAAGCTCATGATGTCATCTTTCTTTACTGCTGCATAGAATGCCATTGTGTAGATGTACCACATTTTCTCCATCCACTCCTCAGTTGAGGGGAACTTGGGTTGGTTCCAGCTTTTTGCTATTATGAACAGAGCTGCAATACACATGGCTGTGCATGTATCTCTGCTGTAGGATGAGTCTTGTGGGTATACACCCAGGAGTGGCATGACTAGCTCAGGTAGTAAGCTCATTTTGAAGGGTTCTCTATACTGCTTTCCATAGTGGCTGTACAAGTTTACATTTCCACCAACAGTAGATGAGTGTTCTTTCCCCACAACCGCTCCAGCACTTGGTATCATTTGTTTTCTTGATCCTAGCCAGACTTATAGGAGTAAGATGATATCTTAAAGTGGTTTTCATTTGCATTTCCTTAATTATTAGTGACGCTGAACATTTTTTAAAGATATTTCTCAGTCATCTCTAATTCCTCAATTGTGAAGTCTCTGTTCAGGTCTTTGCTCCATCTTTTGAGTGATTCATTTATTTCCTTTCTTCTTTGTTTTTTGAGTAGTTTATATACTCTGGAAATCAATGCTTTGTCAGATGTATCTGTGGTGAAGGTTTCCTCTCACTCTGTGGGTTTTCTCTTCACTTACTTGATTGTTTCTTTTGATGTACAGAAGCTTTTGAGTTTAATAAGATCCCATCTGTCAATTGTGGATCTTATTTCTTATGCAGCTGCTGTCTGATTTAGAAAGTCTTTTCCTACACCTATGTCTTGTAGGCTGCTGCCCACTTTTTCTGCTATCACCTTCAGAGTTTGGAGTTTCATGTTAAGGTCTTTGATCCATCTGGAGTTGACTTCTTATCCATTTGCATTTTTTAGTCTCAGTTTCTACTTCTGCAGTTATGCTTTTATTAATTTCTCTTTCTAGGTGCTTGGGGATAGTTGCTCCTCTCTTCTGTCCTTTGAATTGCTTCAAGTATTTTCTGAAGGGTTGGTTTTCTGGACATGTATTCCATCATCTTGTTTACATCATGGAAGATTTTTCTCTCTCCTTCAACTATAATTGACATTTTTGCTGGGTATAGTAACCTGGGTTGGCATCTGTAGTCCCTTAACACTGGGAATGCTTTGCTCCATGTTCTTCTTGCTTTCATGGTTTGCACTGAGAAATCAGTTGTAATTCTGATGGGTTTCCCCTTATATGTGACTTTTTTTTCTTTTGTGGCTTTCAGAATTTTGTCTTTGTTTTGGGCATCTAGCATTTTAACTATGATATGTCATGGGGAGTTTCTTTTCTGATCTTGTCTGTTTTGAGGTCTATGTGCTTCTTGTATTTGTATGGGTTTGTCTTTTTTAAGTTTGGGGAAATTTCATCTATTATTCTGTTGAAGATCTGATCAATACCATTCTCTTGGGATTCTTCTCCTTCCTCTATTCCTATGATGTGGAGGTTTGATCTTTTCATAGTGTCCCATATTTCCTGGTGTTCCACTTTTGTGTATTTTAAAATTTTTCATAATCTTTACTTGAGCTTTTTAGTTGTTCTGTGTTGTCTTCCAGGTCTGATATTCTTTGTTCTGCTTCCTCCATTCTATTTCTAAGGCTTTTTCTGTTCCTTTCCTCTTGATTGGATGAGTATTCTATTTCTTTTTTTCATTCCATCCTGTGATTTCTTTAGTATTTACACTTCCTTTTGTAGCTTCTCAATCTCTTCTTGTAGCTCCTTGCTTCACTGGTTGGTTTCCTTTTTCAGTGTTTCCACTTCCTCTAGGTCTGTCTTGAGTTTTCATTCTCTCTTCTTAGTTCTCTGACTTGTTATTTATAGTCTTTGATATCTTTGAATATTTCTGCAATTGTTCCTCTAAGGTCTGTGTCCTGGGCCATCCCCCAGGGGATCCCACTGTAGGAATCTCCCACAGGGTTGGTAGAGCTTGGTGTGGAAGTATCCTGCACCTTTCCCATGTTGTCCCTTCATCCCGTCCCTGGCATGTGGGTTTCCCTTTTTGCCTGTATTCTGATGTGAATCACAAATGCCTCTTCAGTATGTTGAAGGCTTGCTTTGCTTGCTTCCTTCAGATGCTTTTTTTTTCTCTCTTTGTTTATGGAGTGTTAACTTGTCTAGGTTTCAGGCTTTCAATTTTGTTTATATATTGGAGGTCTAACTCACTCTTCCCTTTCTGTTCTGAAGATTCTCCAAAAAATCCACTTGGACACTCCCTCAGCAGTTCCAGTTGGCAAGAGTAGGGGGAGAGATATACCTGGCACATTGTGCTTCAGGTGTTCCTGGGAAGTCACTGATCTAAGCGCTGCACCCTCATAAACTCATCTTTTTATAAGTTCCCTTAGTCTTGGTTAGTGTTTCTGTCACACCAAAAGTAACTAAGACAATGGTTAAAAAAGAATTATGCAAGAATATTTGCTTATTTTGAAAAAATAGATTGTTCTGTCATAATAAATATGTGGTTTAACGTATATTTAATGTTAGAAAATTGGAATGCCAAATCCCATGAAGGTCTTGAAAGAACAGTATTCAGATTATTCAAGAACTGAGCCTGGAAAATGTTTTCAACAGGGTGGCAATAAACAGAAGGATTATTTGGGAAGGCACCATGTGTGACTGAGAGGTCTGTTAGACATGAGCACTTGGAAAGTAATCAGAATTCATGCAGAAAGCTGTTCAATGGATAGTTGAACCTTCCAAGTTTTGAGTGTATGAGAAAATAACTTATATACAATACAAACCTAGGGAGTCATTGATTTTTTTTAATTTAATGACTAAGATATAATCCATTAAAATATTAGGTAACTTAGAAAATAATCAGTCACTTAATGATGACTCTTTACTGTGAATTTAGAATGTGAAAAACTGTAAGATGGAAATTTTTTTTCCAATAAGGAATTGAAAATACTTCCTAGCATCATCCAAAACAATAAACAACTTGCCAGAACCAAGATTTTCTCAAGCAAAATTTATAATTTATATGATGAAGAATGGTATAGCTGAATTATGTATGAATACTATTTCTTGCTCTTTTTTTGCCTTTTGGAGACAGGGTCTCCCTGTAACTTCCCAGTTCCAGCTGGCCTGGAACTCACTATGGAGCTCAGGCTGGACTTGAACTCACAGAGATCCACATGTATCTGCCTCCCTGGTGCTGGGGGGAGGGACCCCAACACCCAACCTATTTCTTGCTTTATAGGAAGCTACACGTTGTTTTCCATAGTAGCTGCACCGAGTTACAGTCTTACCAGCAGTAAGGTAAGGATTTTCTTTGCCCAAATCCTCAGCAGAATTTGCATTCATTTTTTTTTTTATTCTAGCCATTCTTACTGAGATAAGAGTAACCCTCAAAATAATTTTAATTTGTCTTTCCCTGATGGCTAAGGATGTTGAACCTTTAAAAAAATTCTCACCCATTTGTATTTCATCTATTGAGGCCATTCTGTTTAGTTCCAGGTCAGATTTTTTTAATTGGTTTATTTATTTATTGATGCTAGTTTTTGAGTTCTTTATATATTCTAGATACCAATACTCTGTCACATGTATATCTGAAAATGATAATTTCCCATTCTGTATGATGCCTCCTCACCCAGCTGTTGGTGTCCTTTGCTCTACTGGAGATTTTAACTTCATGAGGTCCCATTTGTCATTTGTTGGTATTAATGTCTGCACTATTGAGAGCCTTTTCAGAAAGTCATTTCATTTGCCAATAACTTTAAGTTTATCCTGTGTCAGATTCAGGGTATCGTGTATTCTCTGGAGGTTTTTAGTGCATTTTGAACTGGCTTTTATGTAGGATGATAGATAAGTATCTAGTTTCATTCTTCTACATTTAGCTATTTGGACCAGCAGCATTGTTCAAAATGCTGCCTTTCACCAATGTGTGTTTTTAGCCTCTTCTCAAAAATCAGGTGGCAATAGTATCCTGGCCTTATGTGTGAGTCTCAATTTTATTTCATTAATCAGTGTGTCCCTTTCTATGACAGAACCCTGCTGTTATTCTTACTATGGTACCATTGTTTTAACTTGAAAATAGGGATGTTTGTACTTTCAGCAGAGTTTTTGTTATTGATGCTGTTTAGGATTTACTTTTTTTTGTGGGGGGGGAGTGGGGAAGGAGTCAATCCTGGGACTTTTGCATTCCCAGATGAAATTTAAGCTGTTTTTTTCAATTTCTGTGAAGAGTGAAGAAGTGCATTGGAATTTTGGAAGTTTCATGGGAATGCATTGAATCAGTAGATTGTTTTTGGTAGGATGGCCATTTTCACAATATTAATCTTACCAATCCAAGAGCATGATTTCTGGAAACAAGGCAGGTGCACATATGAACTCATAGTTGTTGTAATAGCATTGATAGAGCTGCAGATCAAACCTGATAAAATCAGATCATGGAGAGGAAATGTAGGCACAGCATTTAGCAGAGGAACTGTTGGGATTTGACAGCTGTTGTGAGAAGCATTTGTTTGCTTTAAGAGTGTGGGCCCTGGCCATTGAGTGGACCATACTCACGAGTATATGACAAGCACAAATCAAACTAGGTGAGTTAAAAAAATAAACACAATGTTGGTGGGATAAGGAAGGGGTTTTGGACCTGGGAATAGTTGAGAGAAGAGGCTGTGTATGAATATAGATAGATAGATAGATAGATAGATAGATAGATAGATAGATAGATAGACAGACGGATAGATAAAGAGAGAGAGAGAGAGAGAGAGAGAGATTGCTGAGTCCTTGAAGAGTAACTGCTATTTTCATCAATATATATCATATGTAAGTTTCAACATACACAATTTGTGAAACCAGATAAATACAGAGCACTGACTTAGGACAGGGAATACATTTTACATACACAGTCACCATATTAACCTTTAAAACAATATAACCCATTTGGGTAAATAAGACTAAGAAACAAGTTCATGATTTGATACACTAATGAGTGTGATAAATGATCCTAAACACAAGAAACATGAAATTTACCTAGCCTTACTAAACAAGGAAGTCCCTTAGAAGAAACAGAATTAGTCAGTGTCATGTAGATTTATTGCTTATACCATTTACAATAGTATAATGAAAGTGATTCTGGTTAATGACTTTTGCATATATTATCTGTGCATTTCTTTACACTAAACCTAACTGTAGACACTGAGGAAGAATTAGCAATTAGGTATGTCTCAACTCTCCTAAGAATTCTTGTAATTTCATGGCACACCTCACACAAATGTCATGATGGAAAAGTAAGAGAGGTGTTTGTGAATCAGTGTTAAATATATTATTATAGTCTCTGCCTGATTTTATTATAATTTTCTTTGATATAGTTCTTTGTCACTTTCATACATGTCTCCATACCTCCTACCCACTCTTATCTCACTCTAATCCCTGTCAACCCCTTCTCTTCCTACAACTTGTTTTCTCATATTCATGGCTTTTTTGTATTATGACTGAATTGAATCAGGACTGTTTGTATGGCAATGGGTTTGGACTTGTCCACTGAAGCCTGCTGGGCTGACCTATAGGTACACAAATAAAGAAAATGACTGCCTCCCCCGAGAACCCATCAGAAGCCAATAGTTCAGGGACAAGGAGCAGGGTTCTGTGAACCTTTCCATGATCCATGATTAGCTCATCACAGAAGCTTGCACAGGCCCATAGAATCAGCAGTAGCCCTGTGGATCCATGATTGTAGGGGCTGTGTCATGCCCCAGATGTCCCCTGGAACATGCCTGATCTCCTTCAGCTAAACAGGATCAGATTTAGTTCTTGGATTGGAGTGCTGCTTGGTTTTAATCTTGTGTGAAGAATGAATCAGGATGGAGGGGGACTGGAAGGATAATTGGGACCTTGTGAAAAGAAACATCTGTCACAGGAAGAAGAGAATTAATAACAATGTGAATAAAATACAAAAAACAGTGACCTCAGTAAGATAAGATTGATGTGGCTAAGACAGTAAGCAGAGACTGTGAAGAGTATTTCAGACCTTATAAATCTGAGACCATTATATGGACACTCAGGATTTCATATAGAGATTATTTTGACTCTTGGTATCTGTGATACAAATAAACTATCTTTTAATTATGTATATTAAGAGATGAAGGGAAAAGAGATCATAGGTAACATTTGAGATAGAATTTCATAAATCAAGAAATATATCACAATGCTTTATGCTGAGAAAAGAGCTTCAGAAAAGAAAAGATGTGACAGAGTCAACTGAGGTTGATGTGATGACTAATTAAAAGATAGACATAGCCAGGACAGAATGTTGTGGCAAACACCATTAATCCAAGTACTCAGGAGGCTGAGGCAGGCAGATCACTGTGAGGTCCAGGCCAGCCTGGTCTTCAGAGAGAGTTTCTGGCCAGGTGAGGCTACAGGGAGACCCTATCTCAAATAAATAAATAAATAAATAAATAAATAAATAAATAAATAATAGTAAATGACAGAGCCTGAATGACAAGGCTCCAGCAGATGGACAGACACCCCAAAGCATTTAAGGAGCAGAAATTAGACTCAATAGTACTTAAAAATAAATGAGGATGATAAGCTACAAGGGTAGTCACTTGGGCATTGGATGGGGAAGAGGGTTTGGATATGATCAAAATATATTGCATGAAATTCTCAAAGGATTGATATGAATACATAAATAAATAAATAAATAAATAAATAAATAAATAAATAACAGAGACGGGGCCAGAAATAGCTTCAAATAAGTAACCCTAGTACTGGGGAGGTAGAGGAGGATTTCTATGAGTTACAGGCCACTCAGGACTACATAGAAAGACCTAGTCTCAAAAAAAAAAAAAGAAAAAAAGAACTACAGTGAATCTGAAATTTCCAAAACCATGTTACTTAGAAGAAATGAGTCAAAGAGAGTGTGAAAAATGTCTCCTGCTTGGTGTGGGGAGAGTGCATCAAGAGCAGGGCAGCGTTCACTTACATAAACAGGTGTGCATATTAAGTATATTCATGTATTTCATGTGTATGAATCGGAAAAATGAATTCAAGCAATTATAAATCAACCAGATGGCCTCGAATATGGATGGATGGAGCAGGAAGCATACGAAGATCAAGGATTTCATGACACTGAGGTCATAGAAAAGCATATTGACAAATGAGATCATTCAGTTCTTCTAGAGGATGTGATAAATGAGCCAGAGATCCCACCAGGACTTTAGTATTCTGGCATATAACCATTCTCTGTCCCATCAATTATGAGCTACCAAAGGGAATTATAACCTCAGGAATGAGATCATTCAGTTCTTCTAGAGGATGTGATAAATGAGCCAGAGATCCCACCAGGACTTTAGTATTCTGGCATATAACCATTCTCTGTCCCATCAATTATGAGCTACCAAAGGGAATTATAACCTCATATGAGATGTTTGGTGCAATCTGGATGAGGAGTTCCAGACCAGATTTCATTTTACATGTAATATATACATGAATATGTGTGTATATTCAATATGCCCTGAATAATAGGTTTCAGTTTATGTAGGCAGTGCTTGGTAATGTGCTCTCAGAGATGAAGGCACTATGCTCAGAGTATTAAAAAAAAAAAAAAACACACCCACTTTGCATTTCCTACTGTTGCTAAACTGACTGGACTGTATCTTGAGCTCAGCCTGAATCCCTAAGGCTGGTGGCTTGCTAATGGGAGGTTACTGTCACAGTTCTTTGGCTGTTAGGGGCATGAACTCATTGGTTCATTGCAAAAATTTTAGGAAATAAGCATAGATCTGATTTTGATTTAGTGATGCTGGTCACCAGATGACTGCCCATAGACTCCCAATCACTCAACAAATATTTCACATCAAGGACTTACCTGTTGAAGGTAGAAGCTTTAGACCTTGCTATCTCTTGAGCAGTAATTTTGTCCAGTTAGAAACATTATACCCTAGAGGGAGGCTCCTCAAGACTTGGGAACAAAGTATACCTCACAAGCACGGGAAAGCTGGAACTTATAAGCATCTCCAGGTCCCTCCCCACAGCTATGGAAGCATTTAACAATTACTGGAGAGAGGAGACTTTGACTTGTAGAGCTATATAGCAAGATCCAAGGATTCAGCTTTCCTGAGACATCACCTAGAATGAGGTGTGCTTTGGGGTAATAGCTGTTGTGTCATCCATGCCATATAAAGAGCACCAATAAACTCACTGGATTGCAAAGCTAGACTTTGGTGGATTTTTTTTTAATTTGTTAGCAGTGCCCTATCTATGATGAGCAAGTGTTTGTTCATAACTCCCCAGGAAACATATCTCACATTATCATAAGTATAGACTATCTAGTTGAAGTCCCAGAGATATCAGAGTGAAAAATAAATAGATCTGGAGGTAAAGTTTTGAAGGATCTTTACTTCCTATGAAGAAACTGGAGTATACTGTTTACAACCATTACATTTTACTCTTAAATGTACATTAATTCCATTCACCCATTCATCATTATTCCTCTAGCACTGATGGGTGCTTACCTTAAATAATAAACATGCACTGTTTCTAATGAAATTCTTTAGCAGCTTTCTTCATGCTAAATTCAGCCATTTTCTGCATGAATTCCTCTATGGAACAAACATTGATTGGAGTTTCAATCCGGGGTAGAAGAAGGAAAGGACAGGGATTTCCTGACAGTTCAGATGAGCCTTCGAATGGACATGCGAATCCTACAACAAGTGGAAATATGTATTAGTCTCATTCCCTGAGCCATACATGTAGTTTCCTTTGTAGATGTCTCACTTACACTTGTGCATCTCTCAGAATCTTTCAGGCCTCTGGAAACTTGAGTACATGATGTTACAGCAATGGTGTCAACATACACGAGACCCATGCAAATTCAATCAGACAAAAACCCAGCATGGGGGGCTGGAGAGATAGCCTGGCGGTTAAGAGCACCGACTGCTCTTGCAGAGGACCTGGGTTCAATCCCCAGCACCCACATGGTGGCTAAGAACCGTCTGTAACTCCAATTCCAGGAGAACTCCAGTTCCAGGGGAATCCGAGACCCTCTTCTGACCTCCGCGGCACTGCAGGACATGGTGCACAAACCTACATGCAGACAGTACATTCATACACATACAAAAATAAATAAAAAAAATTAAAAAACCCAGCATGGAACTGGAGAAATGTGCAGCAGGCCCGAATCATAGCAGAACTATTGCCAGCTGATTACTGCTGGGTGAGGGAGAGTTGATCTTTAAGGGGGTGACTCTAGATAGGCTGACTAGATCTCTGTGGATGAACTTGCCCCAGAGACATCTGATTACAAGCCAAGTCCTTGTCTGGATAGACCTTAACATATATAACAGATTACATGAAATCAAGTGATCAAATAGGGGGAATATGGGACTGCAGATGGAAGAGGAGGATAAAGATGAATAACATGTTTTTATGAAATGCTGAGCTGGATAGATGGCTCAGTGTTTAAGAACATTGGCTGTGGGGCTGGAGAGATGGCCTAGCGGTTAAGAGCGCCAACCACTCTTACAGAGGACCTGGGTTCGATCCCCAGCACCCACATGGCAGCCGAGAACCGTCTGAAACTCCAATTCCAGGAGAACTCCAGTTCCAGGGGAATCTGAGACCCTCTTCTGACCTCCGCGGCATTGCACGACACGGGTGCACAAACTTGCATGCAGACAGTACATTCGTACACATACAGAAATAAAATTAATTAAAAAAAATTTAAAAAAAGAACATTGGCTGCTTTTGCAGAGAACAGAGGTTTGATTCCTAGCACCTACATGGCAGCTAATAACTGTCTATATCTTCAATCCCAGGATATCCAACACCCTCTTCTGGCCACCTTGGGCACAGTGACATAGGTGCACTCATGAACATGTAGGCAATCCACTCATACACATAAAATAAAAAATAAAATATTAAAAAATAAAAAAGATGTCAGTATGAAATGCACAAAATGCAACAAGAAATACATAAAGGAAATGGTTAGCGGTACTGATTTCTGCAAAGTTTTCAGCAGAGTCAGGATAAGGACTATGCTTTGAGATTTTTAGACAGAGCGGCCTAGGTAGAATGGAAAGGATGTATTTAAGTGATAATGATTTGAAGTGGGAATGGCTCAGAGAGTAATTATTATAGGCACAGTGTGTAATTACTTATTGTATTGCCTTTTCTGGTTTGATTTTATAATTAGTGGACTTGTATTTACTTTTTCCAGAATTTTTGTTTAGGATATGAGAGAAAAATGAGACAGATAGAAGTACAAGGATAGATAGATAGATAGATAATAGATATAGATAGATAATAGATAGATAAATAGAGATAGATAGATGGATAGATAAATGATAGCTAGAGATAGATAATTGATAGAGATGACAGAGATAAATAGATGATAGATAGACAGATAGATAGATAGATAGATAGATAGATAGATAGATTGATTGATAGATAGATGATAAATAGATTTCACATTCCATGGCAGATCTAAGGTAAAGGTCTTGATGAGAAGACAGGATAACATGCTCTAATCAGAATTATAAACCAAAAATTACAGTATCTCCTATTGCTTTGAATCCTCCCAAACAACTGGTATTTACCATGCTAGCAGAATGTCAGGTTATATACTTTAAACTGAAAATTCAGAAAAGATAATGAAGGGGGCTGGAGAGATGGCCTAGCGGTTAAGAGCGCCGACTGCTCTTACAGAGGACCCGGGTTCGATCCCCAGCACCCACATGGCGGCTGAGAACCGTCTGAAACTCCAATTCCAGGAGAACTCCAGTTCCAGGGGAGTCCGACACCTTCTTCTGACCTTCGCGGCATTGCACGACACGGGTGCACAGACTTGCATGCAGACAGAGTACATTCATACACATACAGAAATAAATAAAATTAAAAAAAATTAAAAAAAAAGAAAAGATAATGAAGGATAGGTAGATTAGAAACAGTGAAACAGAGAATCATAACATTTTCTGGTACATGAATGGAATTTAGAAGGTATGATATGTACTGAGGAAACCCAGATTCAGAAAAACAAACAAGTAATCTCATCCCTCGCTTGTGGATCCTAGCTCTGATTCTTTAGATATAAATATATATCTATCTGAAGTGACCATAGAAGCTATGGAAATAAAAAGAAAAGAAATCATGAGGGGATTGAAAGAGGGGATCAAAGGAGAGCAATAGTAAGATACAGAAGTTATCAAGTAGAAAATGGGGAAAATGGGGAGGGCACGTTTCCATGGGAAGGAGGGGAAAGGGATATGAGAGAGAGAATGAGAGAAAAAATAACTCTTGGGTGATATGAAAAAGCATAGAGGAATATATCATTCCTTAAGTTCACTGAAAAATACAGAGATTATATATACATATATATGTATGTATATATACATATATGCTTATACCTGAAGCTATATAACAAATACCACAGTGCAAGCAATGGAAACTCCCCTTCCAGTTTGTCCCCTTCCAGTTTGTCCCCTTCCAGTTGTCTCTTCCAAGAGACAACCCAACAGTAATGTAGGCTATTGCCATAGTCCTTGATTGCCTCTTAAAACTTGAAGTTGAGTCCCTGTTGCTGAACACATGTCATACTTCTGACACAGGACTTGGACCAATTGAGCTGGAACTGACCTGGACCCCTCCTCCATGAATACTAGCTCTAACAGTATCAGAAGACACATTTGAAATCTCCCGAGTCAGAATAAGAATCAATGGTGCTACCCAGTTATAAACCCTATAAACCACAACAATAATGGGCCCAGAAAATAATCTCCATGGGTGTAATAGTGACACTTTTATCTCAAGGTACTCAACAGCTCTGTAATTGGGTATTAGGCCCGCTCAATAGAATGTAATTTATGCAAGGTCTTGTAAACATAGACAAGTACCAATGTCTGTAGAGGATGTGGACCCCAGAGAGGAACCTTATTAAAGCACCTTCCTAGATCAATGTAAAAATTTGTTGTTAATTCTAAATCTGTATCCTTATATTCACAGATATGTATACCTCTCAGCACCTATCAACAAAGCATCTTTTTTTTTTTTTTACAACAGTTGGAAAATATTACAAAGTTCCACAGTTGGTCACAATGCAGATAATAAGTGATTGCGGGATGCCCAGTCCTAAGTGATACATCTATGATGTAACCTCTAAACCTTAAGCTCTGGGACATCATGGAACAGTGGGCAGGCTGAAACATCATAAGAGCCAGAGACACAAGACACCTACTGCTAGTCAATGCATTCTAGACATGATAGGGAAGTCACACTCATAAATCTTCACAGTAAGTAGCTTAAAAACCTCTGCATGACAAAAGCAGTTAACATGGCAATTTGGATGGGGAGTTTTTAGAAGGCCCCACCTCTAAATTTGGAACTACAAATAATCAATGGATACTCAGGGAGAGAAAATCAATTTTCTCCTCCTAAGAGGTTACCTAAACCCAATGCAGAGCCCTGAACACAGTACACATGAGCAACATTAAATGGATTCAGTGTATTATATATAGATACATATATTTACAAATGTCTGTGTATCTAACAGTAGCAATCAAATTTGAGGAAATGAAAATTGAGAGGGACAGAGGTAGGTGGGCAGTGTTAGAAGGGTGATTGAGAGGGCTGCAAATGATGCAACTACAAAGCTCATGTGTAAATTTCCTCCCAAATTAAAAATATTTTTAAAAATAAAAGGTATAATTGATAGCCATGGAGGAGAAGAGTCTTTATCAAAAGCTAGAATCATCTCTAAGTTCAGGAAAGCATGCACAATTCTAAAGTTGTAGTACAGCTAGTTGTGCAGGTATTTTCCCGCTGTTATGTAATTAAACACAAGATGCTTAGTAGATAGAAGTCCTAGGAAAACAGACACATATTCCACTCGGCTAGCTTTCCAACTGAGCAAATGTTTCTCTTGGCTACAGCACAGACCTTTGTTTATTTTCATTGTGAATTGCTTGCCTGGAAGTCACTGTTGCATAAATGGTGCTTCTCTGATTCCTGATCAACCCAGGACACAACCAGTCTGCAGCAAATGAACTTAATATGCAAGGTTTTTATCCCCAGGTATTTCCAGTCAGGTTTCTCATTGTGGACTGTGAAATGGTCTTTCTGTGCAGATTCCCAGGCAGTAGCATTGGATTTAATCCTGATTATCATCATGGATAACATCTGTACCTCACATAACTATATTCTTACCCTTCCTCTGATCTGGGGTGGAGATCTCATTCACTCTAAGACTTAATAGCTGTGCTTCTCAACAATTGACTGGACCTAGAAAGATGGCAAAAGACATTTAGAGACAGGCAGAGGACACTATTTTAGAGTTTATATGTTTGTGTGTGTGTGTGTGTGTGTGTGTGTGTGTGTGTGTTTGTATTACTAATCATTTCAAAATAGTGGACTGGAGAGATAGCCTAGCGGTTAGGAGCATTGGCTGCGCTTGCAGAGGACCCAGGTTTGATCCCCAGCACCCACACAGTGGCTGAAAACCGTCTGTAACTCCAATTCCAGGAGAACTCCAGTTCCAGGGGAATCAGAGACCCTCTTTTGACCTCCGCGGCATTGCACGACATGGGTGCACAAATCTACATGCAGAGAGTACATTCATACACATAAATTAAAAAAAATAGCATATCATTTCCTACCATTATAAGGAATTACAAGTGAAATAAATGCCAAATTGCTGACATCTGTGAAGTGTATTATTAGAGCCAATTATTCTTTGCACTATTTATAAGCACCATTTGTATCTAAAGTTTCCACAATTATTAAGAACTTAAAACATTTTATGATTTTAAAAAAATTACAGTGAAATCTATTGACATACACATGTTGATATAATCATGGGAACATTGAATGCATTCAGATCACTGACTGTTCAATATAGAAGTTTCAGAAATCATTCTTAAAACTTTTCTTATACATGAAGGAAGGGTGTTGCACTGGGATGTGAGAAACGACCTGTTCTTCTCAAATCTTCACCCTATGTAAGGTATGCACCTCTCATTTCAGAGATTAACTCAAGCTCCAAAATGTCTACTTTGGTTGAGTCAAGACTCAGTTGTACATTACTAATTGGAAAAATCTAAGGGTCTGAATAATTTTGGAAAATGTAAATATCACCTAGTATTTACCAGGTTATCTGGCATGTCACCAATGCCCAGTGACTGAGTGTATTTAGTGTGGAATGGACTAATGACAATACAGGGGTTGACTTTGGATTGTCATTACGGACTTTGGCTATTGAAGCTCTCCTCCTCACATTGCATTGAAGTCCTTGAAGAAGAATCAATTTGGAAACTGAAGCCATGTGTTTTCTTTTGGATTCTACATGAAGTAAATGTTGACATTAATTGTTAAGGAAAAATAGGAATGGAAAAAAGAACATTATAAATAAAAATGACTGCTATCAAATAACTAATGACATTAAACAAATAAAAATGCCTGGTGTGATGAGATAGCCTTACTTGAGCTATTTACAAAAACTAAAGAATGAAAACGGAAAACTCAACATGAAGAAATCTATTACTGTACAGATAGTTTTAGCTCTGAACCTCTATGCAGTTCTATTTTACAAAGTATCCAACATATATATCTCTTTTACTATATTGCTGATGAAGGTGCCTACTCATGGCAATAAATTCAATCTGAAATTGTGAAATATATGTATGCAAATGGAAAAATATTTGTTCAGAGTCCCAGATAGACCCAGCAGAGTACAAAACTTAATTTTATGGAGGGTAATATATCCATTTCAATTACATTGTAAGACAATGTAGACAAGGTTTGTGGGTGAAGCAATCAAACTATTGATTATTAGCTCTTAAATCCAGCAATGAACATAACTGCAGAACTCGTGCTGCTTCCCAGCACATTTCTATATGTGTAGTTTATTCTGACATATATATTCTTTTCAAGCATTTTACCAGGCATTTTTCATGTGTTGACATGCACATATGATGCCATGTGTGTGGTCAAAGTACAACTTGGACTCAGTTTACTCTTTCAACATGTCAGTCCAAGGAATCAAATTCAGGTTTTCAGTCTTCATGGAAAGCACCCTTAGGAGATGTAACATTTTGCCTGTCACCCACATATATGTTTTAAATAATTAAAGGTAATGATGCTGGAGAGACACCTTAGTGGTTAAGAGCACAGGTTGCTCTTGCAGAGGACCTGAATTTAGTTACTGGCATCCGCATGGCAGCTAATAACTGCCTTTAACTCCAGTTCCAGGGAATCTGATGATCATTTCTGATCTCTGCTAGCATTTTATGATATGGGTGCACTTACATACATGCAGGCATTACATTCATACACATAAAATAAAAATAAATAAAAATTTAAAAAATAATTTAAGGTAACTTATAGTCTATTATTGTGATTCAACTTTAATCTTCAAATGATTATAGAATATACTACACAAATGACAATGGCAAAATCAAAGCATAAACACGATTTTAATATTTTTACACCAGCAAATTATGTCATGGTTCTTGCTATGTGACTTTGAGCAATTTACTTAAATGTTTCCTCATTGGTTTTAATTTATATGTCATAACAATATAACATATGTATGTGCATAGATGTATACATAAATATATATACTTATGTACATGAATATAAATTTAGATAATGTACATAAAGAATGCATTATGTACTTTAGGAGAGAGGAAGCTCTCATTAATCACTATCATCTTCAGTCTTTGGGGACAGTGCGTGCTATGTTAAGGTTGAGTGCTATCTAAAAATTGGCTTGCAGTTTCAAAACATGAGACTGTGTCTAATTCTTCAGTGTGGATCTCCATTGGCACCAAGAAAACCACAGTAAGACTTGTGAGTCTGAAGTGAAAGTTATTGTCCAGAAGGCTAACTGGCTGTCCCTAATTACATAAATGATGTGCATGGAGTATGTACAGGAACACAACCCAGGCCATTTTAGTGACTGACATTTCCCTAGAGACACTTTCCAAAAATATACTCTAGGATGAATATTTGGACTCAGATTTAAAATCATCAGATTGGTGAAGTTTTGTGGTTGTCTCTTGTTCATCTCTTCTTCCTCTGAATATACCAGGGCCCCAGGGCCCAGCCATTATGCCTCTGGCCAAATAAAGACTGGAGGATTAAAAAAAAAAGAAGGATGTAGTCATGTTATGACAAAGAATAAAAGATTCTCTTAGGCACAAGCACAGAGCTTCAGTACTTCCATTACAGAACCAATTATAAAAGAGAGAGAGGCATAGCTCTTTCTTTCTCCATTAGCCTCCATAGCCCTGGCAGCTGAACAGCCTCTTTTTTTCACAGCCCTGGCAGACGAACAGCCTCTTCTTTTTTTTTTTTTTTTTGAACAGCCTTTTATCGGTTGCTGAGCTTGCAGGGTCAGGTGCGCTCCTAGGTAGAAAAGGAATGAAAGGACAGCGTAGGTCTGATGAAACACTAAAGAATGCATGCCCTGTACTGAATTTAACTGTGTACCATTTCCCAATGTTTTAAAGTGCTGCTCTTTAATTACTTATGGCATTATTTGTAAACAGAATCTTTACCTATTTTATTAAACCAAGACCAGGATATATTAGATTACAGTGGACCCTAATTTAGTGAATGGTATCTTTATGAAAAAAAGAATATTTGACCGCAGACAGATAAACACAAAAATAATTTACATTAGAGGCAGGAATTGAACGAAAGTTTCTGTAAGCTAAAGGATGCCAAGTATTGTTGCCAGCAGGCATGGAAATGTAGGAGGGCAAGTGGAAAGGTTCTCTGTGCACCACTTAGAGAGGGCACAAACTGAACTGCAACTTGATTTTAGACTTCCAGTCTTCAGAATTATATAAAAATACATTTCTTGGTGTTTCAGACATGGCTCATGTGTTAAGAATATCTGCTATTCTTGCAGAGGACCCCAGTTCAATTCCCAGCTAATAATCATCCCTGACTTCAGTTTCAGAAGAATGACCTTTGTGGGTGTTGCATGACACGGGTGCACTTACACATATGTAATCAATACATTCATATACATAAAATAAAAATAATAAAATATTTTAAGGAATGCATTTATTTTATAAAAAGCACTCAATTTCTGCTGCTTTATTGTGCTAGAATCCTAATGAAATCCTCCAATTCAATCTAGGAAACTCAAGCATGCTCAGTGGGAAGTCCAAATACCTCCTAGAAAAGTCCAAGGTGTCCGGTAAAATGGTCATTGTTAGTAGAAGGGCAGAGCTTAGCAGAATGTAAGCTCTTCCTGCAGTTGCCATGTGACAGGTGGTCAGAAGAACTGAATACACACTTGCAAAGATGAGATGGAATGGGATGGGACATCCAGCAGCAGTGGGGACAGAGGGAGAGAGGTTTTGTATGATGTTGGTGTTCATAGTAGTAGAAGTCTGGATTCATCTCTCTGTGGCCACAGTTTTCAGCCCAAGGCTGAATAGGTCTGATGAAATTCATGGTACAGTAATATAAGAACAGTTTCCACTCAAAAATATGAAAAGCTGCATTCAGTTATCTTTGTCTAGAGGTGGACCTTTTGATATGTAACCATTTTATGATCACTTATTACTCTGAAATATGCTTTTTACTAGATGATTATGCCAACTGTTCCACTTACAAAACTATTCATACCCAGACAAAAAGCAAAGGTGTTTCAGAACTACTGACTCTAGAAAAATATTTCAATGACAAAAGTTGCCAAGGCCAGCAAGAACATAGAGAATTCTCAGTTTCATATTAAAAATATTTAAAAACAAAGAAATGAGTAGCATTCAAAAGCTAATGATACGTACTTTTATGAGTTACAAGTAAATACATTTTGAATAAACAAGATCCAGAAAGTATGCATAAAAAGGCCTCTCTCCATGAAAGGCAACAAAAATATTTAGAGGTAGGAAGAGTATAGTAAATATTACTGACAATTAAGTATAATTGTGTTTCCATCATTAATATATGAAATGGTAAGTCACATTCAAAAATGCAAAGGGGCTCCCTCCTAAACTCAAGTGACCTCTAAGGATTAGATCGTCAAATAACACTGAGGAAAACCAAACTTGGTTATTCTGGGCCAACTGCATGGTCTTAAACACCCACAAAGAGTATAACCAAAGATTAAAGTGGTCGGAATATTTATTTTTTCTCCTAGGAAAACTATTCTTTCTTTAATCTTCATGAGATATTCAGAAAAATAAAGTGTAACTATTTTCTCCTTCTTTTTCTTTTTTTAAAATACTTTTATTGATGATTTATGTATTTCATACATTACTTTTTAGTCCAATTTAGACACATTCCCATCTCCCTGCCCCAACGAACCCCAGTTCATGCCTAATGCCATATCTCTTGCATCTTTCTTTCAGTCTTTCCAAAGATTTTCATTGCAGAGGCTTGTTGTTTGGGCAGAATTTAACTGTATCAGTCAGTTCTTTGACACAGTCTTTTTTTTTTTTTTTTTTTTTCGGGGGGGGGTCTTTTTGAGACAGGGTATTCCCTGTAAGCTCTCTGGCTGTCCTAGAATCACTCTGTAGACAGGCTGGCTCACTCACAGAGATTCCCGGCCTCTGCCTCCCAAGTGCTAGGATTCAGAGCGTGCGCCACCATGCCAGCATTTATCTTATTTCTGTATGTGTATCAATGTGACCGTCTGCATGCAAGTTTGTGCACCGTGTCGTGCAATGCCCGGAGGTCAGAAGAGGGTGTCGGACTCCCCTGGAACTGAGTTCTGGAATTGAGTTTCAGACGGTTCTCGGCCGCCATGGTGGGTGCTGGGGATCCGAACCCTGGTCCTCTGTAAGAACGGTTGGACGCTCTTAAAGCTAAGGCCATCATCTCCAGCCGGACACCTTATTTGTTGCTGTTGTTCCCTCCCTCTTCTGTAATTGCTCCAAACATTGCCTATATCAAACTCACATTTGTATCAAGTTTTGACCTCTGAGAATTAACTGTTTAGCATTCACCATTTCTCCCCTTTATTTTATATTACTCTAAATATGAATACATAGCTTCCTCCCATATATTTATAATACATAAGTCTGAAATAATAGTGGTAGGTCACATTCTAGAGCCCACTAAGAGATTCACTTATATAGCATCACAGTTTGCCTTTCAGATAAAAAGAAATTCACACGCTGGGCATAGTGGCACACTCCATCTAATCCTCCTAGCACTTGGAGGCCAGAGGCAGTGCCGGATCTTCTGTGCGTTCAAAGGCACCCTGGTCTACAGAGGAAGTTGGGCCAGCTTGGCTTTACTAGTCTAGGCAGAGGGGCTTATCTCAAGACAAGAAGACAAAAAGAAAAAAAAAAAAAAAAAAGTAAAAAAAAAAAATATAAAATACAAAACTATATGTTGTTCAGGTGCCTTTCACACTGGGGTATTTGAGTGTTAGATCCACAAATGAGGAAAAACACATTCACGCATTTGTTTTGCTGGGATATTGTTACTTCACTAACTAATGACTTCTCAGTTTCGTCCTTTTATCTTGCAAAGTTTCATGATGTCATCTTTCTTTAACCACTGCATATAGACTCCATTGTGTGGATGACACATTTTTGTTATCCACTCCTCAGTTGAAGGGCCTATGGGTTTGTTTCCAGCCTTTGCTATTGGGAAGAGCGCTGCAAAAACCATAGATGTGGATGTAATCTTTGCCCAGTAAGGAGTAAGGACTTTCTACATCAAATAGCAAGCTGCAGGGAAATACGGACAACCAGTGACAATATGGGATTACTCAAAATCTCAAAAGTTTCTGTACAGTAAGAAACAATCAAAGGAAGAGAAGAGAAAACCACAGAGGGGCAGGAAACCTTCACCATGATATACATCTGACAGAACATTAATCATCAGAATATATAGACTACTAGGGGAGGAGGAGGAAGGAGGAGGAGGAGGAGGAGGAGGAGGAGGAAGAGGAGGAGGAGGAGGAGGAGGAGGAGGAAGAGGAGGAGGAGGAGGAGGAGGAGGAGGAGGAGGAATGGCCTGATCAAAATATTTGCTTTAAAGCTTGAGAAATTGTGTTCCCCAGACATTGGGCTTAGATGTTTATATCAGATATTGTTTAGAAAATTCTCACTAAGATTTTCTCCATGATAACATATATATATATAAATATTCATATATTGTTAGTTACCCCTCCTCCTCCTCTACCCTGCCCTCCCTTCCTCCTCCCATTTAACCCTTCATACTCTGTTGTTCTTATTTCCCCTTTATGTCACTACATTCTATGTCCCCTCCCATTTAGCTCCACCTCACCCCCATGGCTGTTTTCTACTTTCCCTATCTCTATCATTTTTCCAGTTGAAACACACATATATTTGGATTCAAATCTAGGATCCATTTATAAAATAGAACATGTGACATGCTTCTTAATTTTTCTAGAAATTTCATCCATGTGATAGCTAAGCCTGTAGTCAATGGTCTGTTTTTCTCAACAACAGCCAATTAATGCTACTGAACCTGAATGATCAGTTTCATGTAGCATGAACTGTCTACTATTTATGTGTAATTAGAACTTGTATTATTCTATAACAAAAGAAATCATAAAACTGTGTTCTGTATCAGAGATCGTTTAAGCAATTCTGGTATATTTAGAATAGAATGAAGACTTATTTTGATTACTACACACCTTTTAATAATATCATCATTAAAAATTAATAGTTTCAATTTCTCAATCAACGTATACAGATTAAATATTTGATTTATAAATGATCCATTAATTTGCTGCTTCAAAAAAAGTACCCTGCTCTCCACAAAAGACTTAATTACCTTAGGCTGGAAGGATGGAAAAATGTATTCTAAACAATCAGAACAAGAGAACATCCCTCAGGTATCCTCTCCCTTAACTTCCTGGTAACAATCCAGTTGCTGTTTCTGTAAGTTAGACTATTTTGGATATTCCAGATTTCTGCCACTTGCTATCTGTTTTAATTTTGGTAATAGCCTTTCTCAATGGTATGAGAGGATGGGTCATTGTGGCTTTTAAAAATACTTCTATTGATTTTTTTGAAAATTTCATACGATGTATTTTGATCTAATTCAGAGTCCCTCCCAACCTAGAGCATGACGTTTTGAATCAGGCCTTGATTAAAATTTATCATCATGAATGACATAAATGTTTTTATGTAATATTTGTGTAGTCAGGTGTGGCTTCATTTGGTATACTGCTCATAATTGATCCATTTTGTGACACTTGATTTATTTCCTTTTCAAGTATGAATAACATTCTGTTGTACAGAAATGTTGCATCTTCTTTCGTTCTTCCATCAGTGGGCACATAGTTGTTTCCATATCCTTTATTTGTAAATAAAGAACAATGTACCCAGAAATGCAAGAAAATGTATTTAAGAAACAGATTTCTTTGGGGTATATTAGATACTTGGTGGCTGGACTTCTCTTACCAAGTTCTGGTTCTACTTTAATGTTTTAAAATAATCTCAGGCATTCAGCCACAGTCCCTATCTTAGCCCAGATTCCTACCACTTGCTATCTATTTTAATGTTGATAATGGTCACCCTCAGTGGTATAAGGTGATGGCTTATTGTGGCTTTTAAAAACTTATTTTATTGATTTTTTTTGAGAATTTCTTTTTTTATTTGATTTTTTAACAATAAGTAATAAGTAATAAATACAAGCATCCTTCATGTAAAACAAATTTGCAAGTAGCTATGCCCAAACTCACACAGCCCAAGGCCCCCACTATCCAGCTGGAGGGGCTTACAATCTTGTTGCTCAAATAAGTGTCTAGTCTATATTGCTGTAGTTTCACAATTCACCCCAATCACAGCCCTTACATTCTACCATGCCCCCTCTTCTGCAGATTATTCCCTAGGCTTTAGAAAAGGGGCACAAGTGGACGAGAAGCAAAACAGTCTACTTTCTTTGGAGATGTCATTTTGGACACTGATCAGTTCAGGTTGTTTCCTTTCATGGGCTGGCAGTTTATCCAGGAATAACCTTTCAATCCTACTAATGAAGCACAGGCAATTATATATAAAGGCATTAAATAGTACTAATTATTATGGTAGGTTACATTGGTATAGACACAGATGTTTGGATGGTATGCTAATCTATGAACTATAGCTTTTCTGTAAAAGATGACAAGGTCTTACTGTGGCTTATAACATCTCCTAACCACTAGAGGATGTAAGGTTGTGGCATCAGCCATGAATTATTCCTCCAAGGAGAGAGCTAATAGCCAATTAGATTTGGGATATACAGACATATGGCTGCCACTGCTGCACAGTATTTCCAGGCAGGTGAGGTGTAGCTGATGCTGACGGAGGAGTTTTGCTTGACTCAAGGGGACCAATATTTACTTTATTGGTTTAGTGGTCTTTGGTAACACTCTCTGGTATTCCAGAGACCAACTGTACACTTGCAAGTGTGTTCTCAATACATCTTTCCCATGCTTACACCAGGTCTTTGACAGCAGGTCCTTACTGCCTCTCTTCCTGCAGGTATCCCAGTTTATAGGCAAAAAGCCTTTACCTTTTTGGGGGCTCAGATTCCCTAGCCAAAATCTCCTTGGCAGAACAATCCATTGCTGATTATCAGAGCTCTCCTGTATTAATATATTTTGCTTAAATGCACAGCTTATAAAGACTTTAGTATTATATTTGGCTCTGAATAGAGAATAATCCTTTCACAGTTCCTATGTCTATTAGTCAGTTAAAGAAAGCAGTTATAGAGATTTTATAAGAGATTACCTCTATAACAGTCAGCTCTAATTTACAGTTAGGGAATGAGTTCATTACCATCATGTTTTTCTTTGTTCTATGAAAAGGAGGTAAGAAAGTCTCTCATATTAAAACTTTGCAGCACCTGGAAGGTAAAGTTCATTAGGACTCATTATAAACAGTTGTTACAAATAGGATCCACAGAGATGTTTGATGCTTGTAGCAGTCTGAAGCTTTTCTTCCTTCTAATGTTTAGATGGGCCAACTTCTCTGCTGGTATTTCTTGGTACATCCTGCAAAATGCAAAGCTATATCTTAGTTATTAAGTTAGTGATGTGTTGACCTGTGGAAACATGCAAATCTTTTCCCATAGCTAGTTTTAAGATTTAAGTTGAAAAAAAAATTGACAAATGTTTAATATATAACTGTATCCCCCCTTTTTTATTTTAGGTTTTTATTTTTTATAGTGCATTTTGATATTATTCAGATTCCCTCCCAAACTAGAGCATGAAGTTTTAAATCAGGCCTTGATTAAACTTTATCATTATATTTCATATCCTATGCAATCTGAGGATACCACTTAGTTTAATAAAATATAGAGATGGCAATTATTGGGTCAGAGAATGAGAGCTTCTGAAAACTTTAAATCAGGTACTTTCATTTTTAATAATATAATGTCTCACTAGTGCTTCATAGAACTCTGATTTCAATGTCTACTTTTTCCCATGAGGGAGACATCATTTCCCACTCCAGACATCATAAATGGAGAAAAAGCATAATTTCTAAAGAAATCAGTGAATAACTCTACACCAAAATTATTTGGCTACATATAGATTTACCTAATATATATATATATATATATATATATATATATCTATAAAACTTTCTATTCATTATTTTCTCCTTTAGGTATATAATGGTTATAATAATAACTAACAATATAATAGTTATAATAAGTAACACTACCAACCAAGTTGTTTGAAGTTATTCATAACACATTTGCATGAACTGTATTTTTCTTTCTAATCAACTTGAATTATTGAAACCACAGTGTTAGCCCTTGATCTCAAATGCATACCTACTTCATGTGAATAGCTGGATGCAATTCATACTCATCCATACTTATCAAAACCTAACAGACTGCTCACATTTTTCTTTACCACCATGTATATCTGAAAACAAATCTCTCTGCTTAGATATTTAATTGTGTGCCTAGTGCTGCCCTTTGCTCCTCCCATGTGGTAGGCAATCAAAAATGATTGTCTAGGGATTAGCAAGCCTGTAATAAGCTATCTCCATTAAAGACCACATTAGAAGGTACAAGTCAAGAGGAAAGAAAGGAGGACATGAAATTTGGAGGGTGTTGGATTGAGGGCCTAGCTAGAGGGGTGCATGATAGGATTATATGAACAAAATACATTATATTCATGTATACAATGTTGAAATAATAAATAAAATAATATTTACAATTGCAAGACAATGACCTTAAGGACAAAATGAGCAAAATAGCATCAATAAGCCTTGACTGGTGTTTGCAGTTTACAGCAAGGTGGCTTCTTCCAATAGGAAGTCTAGACACTGAAAAATCAGTCCCAGTGCTCCATCACATCAAGTTTAAAAATAAAACTTATAAGCCTGACAGATAGATTAATATGAATCAAGAATATCTATGAAGGTAAAATCAGCAAGTTCCTAAGGTTACTTGATTTTTGTCTCTGGACCTTATTCTTTGACTAGAAAGTAAGCATCAACATTCACCAAGCAAAGACTGAAGATAGTGACTTCCCAAGAACAGTAACACAAATGACTTACGTAAGACATGTTTATTAGCTCAATGTTAAAAATGTAATGGCAGTGCTAATTCTCACATTTCAGATTTTCAGAGATTAAAATATTTGATAGTGTATTGATGAATGCATCTGCAAGAAAGTATTTTTCAACCTGCCAGTGAGTGAAAAGTACTGAATGTATCCCCGTGAAACTCATATTTTGAAGCCCTAAACCTCAACATGATAGAAGCAGCACTTGGGGTTTGAGGATTTTGATTAGGTCATAAGGGTAAAGCACCTCTTGACTTCGATTGGGTACTTTTACAAAGAAGATTCTTAGATCCCTTTCTCACTCATTCCTTTGTGTGTGGATAGGCAAGTAGTCATCAATCTAGACACAGAGCAGAGGCTGGGGTGACTAGATTTTGGCATTTCCAGACTCTAGAACTATGAAAAATGAATGCATGATCTTTAAACCACCTATTCTTTGATACTTTTGTTATTCATATATTAAATGACTTAGACAAGAGAGACACAACTATTTAAGAGACAAAATAATTATAAGGATCTACCAAATTTGGAAATACTTGCAAGCTTTGACATCAAATCACTACACTTGGGAATTTATAAAAACATTAAGTTTACAAAATTTTGCCTAAATATGTAGATTATGGTGTGAATAGTGTTATAGACTATAACATGAGATCTCTCAAAATTAAAATGCAAAATTGAGCTAAAATCACAATTTCTATCACCTCAAAGCTTACAGTAACATGAACCATACTGTGTGATTAAAATTGTGTGTATGTTTCTATGACTCCCCTGTATATATCTGTACAGTTGTTTGTATGTTATGAATAGATTTTGATAAGAGTTTCAATAGGAAATAGCACATTTAAATTAGTATAATTTGAGAAGAGTCTAGAAAAGGGCATTTTTTTTCAAAGACTAGAAATCAAACAAAAAGCATTGCCTTGCAGGGGCTAGGTCTGAAAAAAGGTAGCAGGTTTGTTACCATGACCTAGAAGTTAGAGTGCTTGAAAAGAGTTATGTCATGAGACAGGATTTGTAGGAAGAACCACGTTTCCCAACAGAAAGGAAACTAGAGCAATAAACCTAAATCCTCATTCTCTTTATTCATTCTCAAATCTGTTTGGAGTATTCAATTGTACCAATTCAATTGAAGCCACAGGCAAAGAAGGACAGTATTTTAAGATGGGCCACAGTGTAGAGATGCATGACACAGATGTTCAGCTAAGCACATCATGTGTACACATATCCATACACATGCTCATGTTAATACATGAAGAAATAGGTAATCTCCTGTCTTTAAGAAATATATTAAATTTGATTATGTAATAATGATTTTATATGAGTTTTACTTTATCCTTTTCAGGATAATTTTTATTATATCATATGCATAATTTTAAAATAGAAGTAGCCATGAGATTACATTTACTGGAGAAAAAATAGAATAAGATTATTAGCTATACTTTGAACAAAGAGAGAGAAAAGCAGAGAGAACACTCAACTCCATTTAAGCTGATCTGGCTGTCAGTAGCACATACAGCTCCTAGCATATCGTGGCAAAAGAAACCAAACAAAGAAAAGCTTAGAGTTAAGAAGAACATTGTGAGATGTGCACCCAAGTATTCCTGGAGCAGGTGGAACGATGAGAACAAAACACTTTCCATTTAACTGAAAGTCTTGGATTTAGGTGATTGTTCAGCACCATTTATGGAAAGATTGGGAATCTTAAGCCAAAACACAGAATTGCAGCAAAGTCAGATAATCTACCTATCAGCAATTTGTAACATGAATTGCATCCAAATAAAGGTCATATGTATTTCTCTTTTGTTTTGAAGAATATCTTTGTTGGCGTATGTAGCAAGGAGCAAGAGTCTGTGGAAATTACTTCTTTCTCAGCTAAAAGGAGCATTTGTACATACTTCATTTTGTACATACTTCATTGAGAGTTCATCATCAATCTATGGACTAGTATATATACCAGCATGAGAAATCATAAGATTGAATTTAGGAAGCAAATTAAAAATTTTATAGGAAAAAAAGCAACATTTTTACTGTACATTAATGAATATATGACAACTTCAAAGGACATAAACATTCAAGGGAACAGGCAACCTAAAATATGAGACAAAATCTTTATCAACTGCAAATCCAACAATGGATTAGTATCTAGAATACAAAAAGAACTCAGAAGACTAAGTATAAAAAAATTACAATATGGAAGATTAAACTGAATAAAGAGTCTTCAAAATATGAAGTGCAAATGGCTGAGAAATATTTTTAAATAGTTCAAGATTTTCAGTCAGAGAAATGTAAATTCAAACAATTCTTAGATCTTATTACATTCAGAATGATTAAGAACTAAAACACAGTTGAGTGTGGAGAAAAAAAGTAGAAGCGAAGCCGGGCGTGGTGGTGCATGCCTTTAATCCTAGCACTCGGGAGGCAGAGGCTTCTCCTTTTCTCATCAGCCATAATTCCTCAACAAGTGTGGTGGCTTTTTACTAACTTTTCTGCTTCAATGCAAGGATTTTGTCTGACTTGAAATTATGTTGCCAGAATGTTGATTACTTTTCCTTCAGTAGCAGGCATAGCCCGTTCCAGCACTATGAAATCTAGCCAGAAGAGAAACACTTTTAAGGTCAGTATCACTTTGATTTCTCCTTGTTCGTTCTACACCTCGTATATGTAATTTCTAGGCAGTGGGGTGTGGCCATCAAGGTCTGGAGGGTAACCAAGAACAGGGGCAATGGCCAGTGTCGTTAGCGGTCTCCCAGATGCTTGATCAACAACTTCAAAAGAGAAAGTCCATTCTATTGTCTTTACTCACCTATGGTGTCTAGTAGAGCCAATGCTCCCTTTCATAGTTTAAATGGCTTATATAGTGGTAGCTTCCCACATGACTTTTTCTAATGGTGTTTAGTGCTCTTTATCTCTCCCCATGTTTCCTCCTCTGCCTTAGCCTCCCATTCCCACACTGTGTTACTGTTCCTATTCCATTACATCCTTTTCCCCTTTTATATCATTGCATTCTGCTTCTTCCTTCCCATGAAGCTTACCCTCTATGACACCTTGCTAGCTCCCTGACCTCTATTTAATTTCCCCTTGAAACATGCATAGCTAAGGATTCAAAGCTAGCATCTAATTATGAGAGAGAATGTGTGGCTCTCTTCTACATTTTTTTTTTTTTGGTCTTTTCGAGACAGGGTCTCCCTGTAGCCCCAGCTGTCCTGGAGCTCACTCTGTAGACCAGGCTGGCCTTGAACTCACAAACATCTGCCTGCCTCTGCCTCCCAAGTGCTAGGATTAAAGGGTTGCACCACCATGATCACATGATCTTAAAGCAATGGTGTTGACATGGATAAATCTCATCCAAATTAAATCAGACAAAATCCTAACAGAGAACTGGAGAAATGGGGAGCAGGCCCCAACCTTAGCTGAAGAACTATTATTAGTTGAATACTGGTTGAGAGAGAGTTAATCTTCTTTAAGGAAGAGATTCTAGTCATGAAATTTACAGGTAAATGGATGGAACTAGAAGCTTTTATGCTACCAGCAGTAACAAAGACTCAGAAAAAACAAATGACAAATGTCCCTCATTAATGGATCCTAGCAACAAATACTTATATGTAAGTATATATCCTGATGTAACTGCAGGAACCAGGTAAGTGAAAAGAATCCAGGAAGGTAAAGGGAAACAGGGAAGCTGAGACCAAAGATTAGTAGGTGACAGGTGTTACTAAGGGAAGAATGGATAGAATCAGGGCATCTAAATGGGAAGGGGGTGGAAGGGTTATGGAAGGAACGGGGAGATAGAGGGGGGAAAGGAGTCCAAAAGAAGTGGGGTCATAGGATACTGGCAGCATCAAAAGAGAAATGGGGATACTTTAAGTGGAGAAGACATGGAGGGAGGGCTAGACAAGTAAAGGGAGAGAGGAGAGGTAAATAATGCCTTGCTAGGGTAAAAAAAAAACTGAGAGAATCATATTAGTCTAACAATGTATTGACACAAACTACACACAATACCTCTATATGAGTCCACATGCAAAAATGAAGGCTACATATAAAGAAAGAGTACCAGACAGGAGAAACCTTCCTTTTTGAGACATTGGCCAGGGTAGTCCAAGAGACTCCCATAACTACAAAGGCTATTGCCACAGCCCTTGATTGCCTCCCAGAACCTGAAAGTAAGACCCCATTGCTGAAGACAGGACATATTTTGGAGACTGGATCTTGAGCAATGGAGCTGGATCTGTCCTGGAAGCCACCATCCCTGAAGGATATTTCTCATAGCTGTGGAGCGCACTATGCAAGCCACAAGGGGAGACCATCAATAGATGGTCCAATATCAGCCTCAAGACCACTTATCCACATCAATGTCCAACAGAGCATACAACATTGGTGCAATAGTGACACTTCCATCTTGGGGGGAAATCAGTGGCTAACCAAGTAGACTTAAAATCCACTCAGTGGAAGAAAACTCATGTGTGGTATTGTTAACATAGCCAACTGCACATATCTGGAGAGGTCATAGATCTTATAGACAATTCCACTATGTAGACACATCCCTAGGCTAAGGTAACATTTTAATAACTACATAAGAAGTATCCTTATATTTACAGACAAATACCCCAGACACCACTCAGAAAAGAAGCTTATTCTGCAACAGCTGAGAATAGTACAAAGTCCCATAACTGAACATACATGGACTTGGTCTGTGAATGGCTCATGCCTAGGCAACATATCTACAATGCAACCTCTAAACACAAGACTTAAACATCTGAACAAGGACCCAAGAAGTTACTAACTCTCATTAAGGGAGCTCCTCCAAGCAACAGGAGACTAGGAACCCCAAAGCACCTGAATGGGAAAAATAAGGTTAAGACTACAGAGTGTGGTTCCATGGACAGGCTGCCTATACTTAACTTGGCCCACCCAGGGCTCAGGGAACATTTCACAAGTGGGGGTGGAAAGACTCTAAGAGCCAGGATGCAAGACTAAACATAAATGAATCCTGCAACCTCCTGGGACCCTGTTCATATGAAAATATAGCAGCATGCACAAGACCCATGCAAGCTCAGCTGGACAAAAAACTGCAGAAATGGGAAGCAGAGCCCAACTTTGGTTGAAGAAATACTGGCAGGAGATGGGGGTCAGGTGAGGAAGACCTGGCCTTCTTCAGAAAAGAGACTCTGGATAGGTTAACTTGAGCTCAGGTGAGGAGCTGGCACTGAGGTGTTAGCAGGGAGAGTAATTTGGCACAATAGACTCCAACACAAATGACAGAAGATGTGAACTCTGGAGGGGTCTGAGGGAGGGTGCCAAGGGACGAGTGGGTATAATGGTGATTAAGACTGACTGAGGGGCTGGAGAGATGGCCTGGCAGTTGGGAGTGCCTACTGCTCTTGCAGAGGATCGGGGTTGGATCCCCAGCCATACCACTCCTAGGCATGTACCCCCAAGACTCACCCCAGCGCAGAGATACATGCATGGCCATGTTTATTTCAGCTCTCTTCACATAGCAAAGAGCTGGAATCAACCCAAATACCCCTCAACTGATGAGTAGATAGAGAAAATGTGGTACATCTACACAATGGAGTTCTATGCAGCAGTAAAGAAAGACAACATCATGAGCTTTGCAGGAAAATGGCTGGAGCTAGAGGACATTATGCTGAGTGAAGTAACACAGTCCCAGAAAAACAAACGAAGAATGGTATCCCTCATCTGTGGATGCTAGTACCAATTACCCAGTTGTAAGTATTTCCTGTGCTTGGCTCCTTGAGCTTTTGTCCAAAGCAGTTGGGAGTGATGCATATTGGAAACAACAACAACAACAATAACAACAACAGAAAGGACTGCATCAAAGAACTGACTGAAACAGTAGAACTTCTGCTCAAAACAGTCAACTTCCCCATGGAGAATATTGAGAAAGACTGAGAAAGAGATGAATAGTATGTTTGGCAGAATGTATGAGCTCTGGAGGGGTGGAGGGATGGGGGGACACGGGTCTAGATTTGATAAAAAAATGTATAAATAAATAAATTTTTTAAAAAGTATGATACAGTAGTAATTAAGAAACCTACAGAAACTGTGTCATGCGCAGATTGCCCAAGTAAAGAAAGGAATTTTGATTTCGTGGTCAGGTTTAAACTAAAAAGAGAAAAAAAAATCATATTCTGTCAAATTTGCAATAGGTCAATCAAAAATAAAAAATAATACAATTATTTACTATGCTATACAGATAATTTGCAAACTTACTCCATTGTATAAACCACACTCTGGGTTGTATCCTTCTGTAAATCACAGACAACACTCCACAATCATCCATAGGAGTGAAATACCACACATTATTAATGAACCAGAAGTTCAAATTTCTATGTTCCTGCTGAAGTGAAAGTGAAAACACACCTATTAAAAATGACCATTCAGAGCTTTTGCTAGAATGAAGTATTCCTTGAGGAATGTGATAGATAAGTAATAATCACAAAAAGCTGTTGCTTGTTCTCCTTCATGCAGAGGAAAACTAATTTCACAGCTTCTTGTAGCTGAGTGTTTGGCATTTGTTTTTCGTTTTATTCCATATTGTAGATTTATAATCTTTCTCTTGGAAAATTACTTTTTATTTAATGAGACATTTTTTTCAGTCCATTTGTAAATAAAGCAACCATACCTAAATAATTCAGATTCCTGTGGTTCCCATTTTACATCTGATTTCCTTCTTGGCTGATCTACCAGTCTACATGGCTTGATTGTTTCTCCCAAATTATCCTGTCTGTTATACCCTGCTGGGCCTTCCCTATGGAAAGTATATTAAATCTTTAATAATTCAGCAATTTTGGCACTATCCCATCTTCCCCAAAGTGCACTTATCTGAAGGCAATTCTTCCATGAGAAAATAGAATAAAATAAATAATACTAGCCTCAGCATAAGTGATAGAATGATGCCTGGATGTTTAGAGGTGCTGTTTACTAACTAAAAAGTTGCTTTTAGAGCTGTCTACAGTTTTTTTCTTCATTCTTTTGTGGCCTAAACAATATGCAGTTATATGTGTGCATATCTATCTATTCTCACATTAAAAATTAAAGTTATAAAATCACTTAAATGGATCAGCAGGTACAGGCACTTGCTGCTCCAGCTTAGTATTCTGAGTTCCATTTTGGCACTCAACAAAAACATGAAAGGAGAGAACTTATGCCACAAAGTTGTTCTTTCAACTCCACATGTGCACCTTAGCATGCTACCACCCACACACATGTCATGCATTCACCCAGAGAATAACAGTACATTTTAAAAATAATTATGTTTACAAATAAAGTAATGTCTTGGATCTTTCTCTCAGTCTTTCCAAAGATTTTCACTGCAGAGGCTTGTTGTTTGAGGCAGAACTTAACTATATCATTCATTTCTTTAGCCCAGTCTTTATGTTCTTGTTGTTCCCTCCCCTTTGTGTTGCTCCAACATATGCCTATATAACTATCGCATATGTATCAAAATTATGACCTCTGAGAATAAACTGTATGTTAATTCCAAGATATGTTTAAGCATTCACATTTTCCCCTTTAGTTTTATATTACTCTATGATCCAAGACATGTATGGCAGAAGGCATGAACTGGGGTGGGGCAGGGGACAGGAAGAGGAGAATATGTCTAAATTGGACTGAAAGATAATGTATGAAATACACAAATCATCAATTTAAAAAAATAAGGTACTGTGCATTTCCTTTCTTTGGTGACTTTTTCTGTGGCTAGTGAAAAATGGTCAAGTGCAAAGTACTCTAAATCACTCACTTTATGAATAGAATTATCCAACTTCCATAAGCAGTAAATTCACTGCCCTTTGGATTGCATCAGTGTTTTGAATAATTTGAAGGGCCTGGATACATTTAAGGCATTGTTTCTGAGGAGACAACAATCAAATATTCCAGATCTATGCAAATTATCGTTTGCATTGATAGTAGGCTTGAAAAGAAATAAGGAGAAATGTATGAAAATATATCTGGTTAAATGATAAAGAAAAAATCATTAAACTATAGAAAGGGGGAAATATCAAAGAAATGCTGTGGCTTCTGTTCTGAGTAGGATACAGCCCTGGCTTAAAAATGTCATCCTCTGACATGTTTGGGAGCCAAGCCTCTGCCTGATTCTACATGTTTAAGCAGAATGCCAAAAACTATTTTTCCTGATTTTTACTACTTGTTTCTAACCTTTAGGTCCACATGAGTTTCTAAGGCCTGCCATAACAAAGTACCACAAGCTGGGTGGCTTAACACAGTAGACATTGAGACCATTTGTCTTTTATTACTTACAGAAGTCAGAGTGTGAAGTTAAGGCATTATCTCTTAAGCTCTCTTGGGACCAAAGAGAAATAATCCACTTGCTTTTTTCTAGCCTCTGTTTTTTCCTGGTGGCAGATATTTCATTCTAATCTCTGTCATGAGATGTGAATGTGTGATGAATTCCAGTCATGTGTGGACACTCACCATGTATGAATACCATCCATACATAGACAACATCATATGTGAGCACCATATATAACAGAAGTCATGCATGCACACCAGACATACATAGATAGAAGTCATAATTAGTACCAGTCATACCTGATCAGGGGCCCACTCTATTCCAGTATCTTCATCTTAAGTAAATATGGATAAAATGACCTTGTTTTCCAACAATATTTAATCCTGGAGTGTTCTACATTAATACTTCAACATATCTGCTTTAGGGGCAGGATCTCAGTTTAACTTATGTCAAGTCCTACATTACACTTTTTTGTGATATGAAGTAAATATTTTGACCAAAGCAGTGAGCTCCACAATTGAACATGTACCCTTTAAATCATAAATTTCCTGGTTGTCAGTTAACATTCCATGTGTACACATTCTCTCTCATACACATAACACATACTCATTACACCATTGCCAAACTGTATATTTTGTTGACTTCTATTTATAAATGGAAAATCCCCTTAATAAACTTCAATGGTTTTCCTGAAATGATTATTGTGACTTAACTGAGAAGAGGTTTAGAAATTTCACTGGACTTTGAGAATTGTCTGAAAGCTATTGATTATATTAACTGTTCTAATTTCTTCTTTTCTGGTCTTTTCGAGACAAGGTCTTCCTAGTTGTGGAAGACTTTGGAGAAAACAGAAGACCAAATAATTTACACATGATATGGTAGGTAGATTTTTTTTTAATTAACTTTAAAGTTTTGTAATCTACCTCCCCTAGTAATTTCATGGTGTTACCCAGAGCCAATGATCCAGTTTCATAAGATAACATTGGAATACACTTGTAACTTTTGCTTGTATAGTAATAAATTGCCTAATTTAACTTGCAATATCATAATTGAATAAGGTTAATTGAGGTTCCAGAGCACAGATGAGCTGTTAACATATTTAAACAACAAAAACCTTTACCTCAACTAAAGCCATGAACATTTGCTGGTATCAGTGATAAGATAATGATTATGGTGTAATTACAGCTGTGTTCTTGTAATTACTTCAACAAGCCTTATTGACCATCTAATAAGAAACCATCAATACGTCAGAGGTTGGTTGTCCCTGTTTACCCTTCAATGTAATCCAGCCAATGCTGTATTCTCTAATGTCTCCAGGGACTGTAATGACAGAGAACACAGCCTGTGACCTCCGGAAGCCTAATTGGCTTTCTTGCATACCACAGGCACACACTTAGGCTACAACTTACTCTGGATTGGTTGCTCAACCCCACTTCTGATTAGCTTTTCTGTATATTTCAAAAAAATAGGAGTATCCCTTCCAGTCTCATAATATTTTGAACAGTGTTTCTTGTAATAATCCCAATAGCTTTTACTATATAACTGTGATGATTTTCTCAAAGTCCATGTATTGTAAATATGATTGTCATACAACAGTGATAGGAGGTGGGCCCTAACGGGAGATGTGTGGATCCTGAAAGAACCACCCTTATCTGTGGATTGTTCAAGGACATGAATGTGTTACCACAGGAGTGAAGTTCTTATTCCTACTACACATTTGGCTCTCATAGTCTCTCTCTTTTCCTCCCTCCCATAATCTTTTTCTCTTCATCTTCACTTCTCTCCATTTGTTTCCTTCTCTCTCCAGTCCAAGGTCTCTCAATTTTTATTTATTTATTTATTCATTCATTCAATCATATTTTATGTGTGTGAGCATGCATCTAAATGCACCCATAGCAAGCAGTGTTCATTAGTTCAGAAGATGGCATAGGGTTGCTGGGTCTAGAATTAAGGTTGTTAGTTACCATGCGGGGATTGGCAACAAAACTCAGGTCCCCTACGAGAGCAGCTAGTACTCATTCTTAACTACTGAGCCATCTCTCCATTTCTCAGGTCTCCAATTTGTTACCTTTGTACTTTCCACTATGAAGTGTCACAACAAAGGCTCTCACTAATGGCTGGCTCCTCTGTCTTGGAATTACAGCTTCTAAAATTCTGATATCAATAAATATCATCTATTCATTTAATAATATTCAATACCTAGTAGTCTGTTACAGGAACCCAAAATGGATTAGGTTTTATAATTTTCATTCTTTTAGCCAGAAACTTCATATTCAAGTTATAATATTTGAGAATGATATTTATAAAGATCTGGGAGTGAATAGGGATTCTGTAGGCATAATGATATACTATTCAAGATCCAGATAGTGAAGTGATTAGAGTATTCTCTAGTCTTCAAATAGCCAGAAAGTTGGCAATTAACAGAACATAGGTGATCTGTTTGTAGAAACCTGCATAACAAAGCATATGGCCTTCAGTTAAAGAATGTATTGTTTATATGGAAATAAATTGAAGACACATAAGTGTGACCTCACATGTCTTCTCTACTAAGTCCAGTTGACCATAGTCAACCAATATCAATAGAATCAGAGATGTGGTCCTTAAAATTCAGGCATCCAGGGCACAGAACAGAGTAAGATGACATGGACACTTGATCCTCAGGGAAAAAAGAGAAAATGACAGTGCATACTTTCCAGCCATCCAGATATTTCCAGTAGGTGAGTAAAAATCAAGCTCACGGGGCTGGAGAGATGGCCTAGCGGTTAAGAGCACCGACTGCTCTTACAGAGGACCCGGGTTCGATCCCCAGCACCCACATGGCGGCTGAGAACCATCTGTAACTCCAATTCCAGGAGAACTCCAGTTCCAGGGGAATCCGACACCCTCTTCTGACCTCTGTGGCATTGCACGACACAGGTGCACAGACCTACATGCAGACAGTACATTCATACACATAAATAAATAAATAAAATACTAAAAAAAGAAAAAAATAAAGTCAAGCTCACAACTCTGTAGGTACAAAAATCCTCTCTCTTCAGATTTCCCCTGAATTTAAAACAGTAATATCCATAATGTAGATGACAATTATTCCAGATAATAAATCTTTTGATATTTTCCTATCTTCATGAATGTCCTTAGATATTATTAAGGAAACCAGTTTGTGTTCCCCACATCTGAAAATGGTATTTTCATGAGGTCTTGTGGGAGAACTCTGGGGGGCAGAATGTGGGAATAGGTGTAAATTTGATCAAGAGCTATGATATGAAATACACAATAACTCAATAAAAATATTAAAGGAAAATACTCCTTCTGAGCGAACTAATAAGGGATCTTATATTATTCTTAAAGTGTTATAATCAAAAAATAATAAACATAAAATATTTCCACATTAAAAAATAAAATGGTATTTATTATAGGTCCCATATTGCTCAGGCCATTTTTATACTAATGCTCCTGGTAAACTTCTCAACTCATCTCCATGAACACATTTTCCTCCAGTCGTTTTCATGTGACAGCAGAAAAAATAGCTGGTTGGCTATGAGACCGATACTAAGAAAAGGATTATCCACTTGAATTTTCAGGCCATTCCTTATTGCTCCAATCTCTTATATACCATTAAAAACATCTTGAATCATACATCTCTCACTGATACTGTCTTGGTGTCACCTCACTGAAGACTTTAGGACATTTCCTGCTAGAGTCGCATTTACATGACTTTTGCGACTTTTAACAAACTCATTCTTTAAATTTATTTTATTTTTATTTTATATTTATAAGTGTTTTGCCTGGAATAAGTGTACTGTATTATATAATGTCCTCAACAAGTAGAAGAAGGTGTTGGGTCTCCTAGAGCTGTAGTTAAGGATGGGTGGTTATCTGCCATATCAGTGCTGGGAACCAAGGCTGGGTCCTCAAGAGCAGCCAATGCTCCTAAACTCTGAGCCATCCCTCCAGCCCCAAGTTCACTATTAATATGTTCTTAGTTCCCTACTTATTTAGTTCCAATTTTCATCAGTGAGATCCAGTTTCAGAAGGAGATCCTGTTTAAAAAGTTGAGATGAGGCATGAATGAGAAAGACACTGGACTTTCACCCTTGGCCTCCTTCCTCACCTGGACACTCTTGCACCACTTGCACTCCCACAAACCAATACAGACACAAAACCACACATGCATGCATTGCTCACATACACCATGCACAAATATACACATTATACACATATACTTATATATACACATACACCACTCTCAGATAAACATACAGTACACACATACATCACACAGAAGAATACACACAGGTACATATATAAACACATACACTACACTCATACTACACACAAACACATACACTATACACATATGCATATACTATACAACCAAATCCACTCACTACACATATACACAAATATATTACACCAATATATATAAATTTCATACTCACAAACACATACACTACACACATACAAACAGAAAACTTTTATAGTCTTAGCCTAAGAGAATAATGATGCTTATTTCTAACTAGTTTATTGAAGGTAAAGTATAATTAAGTGAGGTATAATTATTATACTAGCTATCAATGTAGATATATACACTATCAAAGTAGAATAATGTCCAGGCATGGTGGTGCGTGCCTTTAATCCTAGCACTGGGGAGGCAGAGGCAGGTGGATCTCTGAGGGTTCAGGGCCAGCCTAGTCTACAGAGTGAGCTCCAGCCCAGCTGGCACTAAAGGAAGACCCTGTCTCAAACACAAAATAAAACAAAACAAACAAACAAACAAAAAAACAAAGTAAAATAATGATATTTATTCTGAGAAGCTAAAATTAAATTTACCTCTCTCTAACTTGTCATATCTACAACCTACACAAAAACTACTTCAGAACATGTGTTGAAATTATGCACATGAACATATAAGTAGTAATAATGATAAACATTATAATTGTAGTATATATTTATGGAACCAACTTGCAAAATGAGTAATTTTTTTTTTTTTTTGGTCTTTTCGAGACAGGGTCTCCCTGTAGCCCCAGCTGTCCTGGAACTCACTGTGTAGACCAGGCTGGCCTTGAACTCACAAAGATCCACCTGCCTCTGCCTCCCAAGTGCTAGGATTACAGGTGTGCGCCACCACACCCGGCTAAAATGAGTAATATTTAACCACAGCTTTTGTCATTGTGAAACCAAACCTGTTCAGCCCCTGATGTACATTTGCTGTTGTAAGAACAAGCCATATATTAAGGCAGAAAAACTTCTGTCCTTGGTCCTTCATTTCATTTCCAATGACAATTGGAGCATTTATGAATGGGTTGCAAGTTTCAAACATCAATCATTGTCAGAATCTTATCAACAAGGAAATAATTCCCCAAAAACATAATTTTGTTGAAATACTATCAAAATTTAGGATTATATTAATATAGCACACATGAAAAATATGTCTACTTTGTGAGCTGTAGAAAATATATACAGCATGCTTTAATCTAAATTGCAGTAAAATAGATTCAGCAGCTTGATACAAGTTTCACTTAATTGGGAATGCTTCTTGGAAAAAAAATGAAGTTTTTCCTTTTAAAGATGTACTTCCAATTCAGTAAAGTGGTACTGTTATCTACTGTCAGGTCCCTCACCAACAGATCGTTACTACTGTTAAAATATTTCTATATTAAGATAAGTTTTGAGCAATCCAGAAATAGCTATGAAGCATTTTAATTTCAGTATACAGAGGGCAGTAATGAAGGCAACTCAGAGCATTTCTCATCTCTCCCTCTCAGGGAGTGTGTGTGTGTGTGTGTGTGTATGTGTCTGTGTGTCTGTGTGTGTGTCTGTGTGTGTGTGTCTGTGTGTGTGTGTCTGTGTGTGTGTCTGTGTGTGTGTACATGGCCATGGTGCATGTGTAGAAGCCCCAGCACAACTTTGGGTATCAGTCTTAATCTTTCACCTTGTTTGAGACAGTTCCACATCAGTGCTGTGGATGCCAGGTTACCTAGCTCATGAAATTGCAGGGATTCTCCAGCACTGATCTCTTCATTGATGCCAATTTTCTCTCTTCAAGGCTCTGGATCATTGTTCTTGTGATGGAAATAAACCAGCTTTTGAGAAGTAAAAATTAAAATACACACAACTCATATCACTCATAAATCACCCATGAGTGTAAGACCAAAGAAATGACTTCTGGAAGGAATACATCAGTATCATTCCAGACTAAAGAATGGAAGAACACTAAAGTGTGAAACAATACACTCTAATCTCCTTTTCAATTTTGAAAGAAATCCATCAAGAATGTGTGAGACAAAACTTTGTTTGTTTATCATGTTTATAATATCTGCATAACTCCTTTTCAATCACCCTGCTTCTTATAGCTCTGAATTTACAAGTGATCACTATAGAAAGTGACTGTTGATCTTGTGTGTTCAGATCCTGGCTTTTATTTTTTTTTTCCTTTTTAAAATTTTTTTCTGGCTTTTAACCAGAACATACAGCAAAGTTATACAAACACTTTAATCTTTTATCATTTGTGCACAATGCCATTGGAAATGGAAAGAGGGTGTCATATACCTTGGAATTGGAACTACTGATGGGTGTTAGCTGTCAGGTGGGTACTGGGAACCAAATCCAGGCCTTCTGCAAGAGAAGCCAGTACTGTTAGTCACTGAGCCATCTCTCCAATTAATTAGTTTTTAAAATCTCTAACTTTCATCTGGATATGGTAGTATATCTTTAATCCCACCAATCAGGAGGCAGAGCAGAAGGATCTCTGTCCCCATAGAAAGTTCCAGGACAACTGTGATTACAACTGTCTCAAAAAAATAAATAAATAAAAAAGTATGTTGGTTCAGTGTGTTTGCTTGAGATCTTCACCAAACAGCTTGTAATGGACAGATTTCCTCACTTGCCTTCATCCATTCTATAACAGTACCTTATGTAGATGCAGAAATCATAGAGATTATGAAATGACTTGAAATCCATAGCTTTAATTTCTTTGTGACAATCCCTAATGTATGTGCCAAATTGAATTTACTGAAAAAAAATCCAAAAATACAGAGTTTTGGAGTAAAACATTCCTGAGATCGTTTCTTCTCAGGTAGATAACCTCTTTGTTGCTTGAGTGATCTATGGCTACAGGAATATAGTGAGAAAAGTGCTAGATAGTGTCAGAGTTAGCATTTCAAGAAACTTAGGGGAAAGTTTATGCTAATTTTCTTTTGTAATTGTTTTATACAATTTCTTTAACTGAAAATTGGTTTTTCGTTTCATTATTTATTTTGCCCACATACAAGAAGGTGCATGTTTTTATCCTTATTCTACATATCCACCAATAAATTTTCACAGCTATATGTTTTCAGTGTGCCTCTGTTCTTAAGCCCTTAGGCTTGTACATGAAAAACACTACAGCCATGTTTAATTGCCTGTCATCTTTAACTCATTCTAGAACTCAGAAATCATTCGAAAGGAAAAATAACCCAACAAAAGTTAATTAAAAGGGTCCATGTGCCTTGATAATTAACTAATATTTTCAATAATCATCATCTAGCAAAGACAGGACCAAAATTTAGAGAAATTCTGACTTAGAAATTCAGGGAGGATCATCATGAATAGAAATGCAGAAATGAGTGAAGGAATTATGATGCTAGAGTTATTGATAAGACATTGTGAGAGTTTCCACCTCTGCATTAGAGGAAAGGGTTAATAAAGCATTTGTATTTGTTTTCACTAATATTGCACAAAGAAATTGGAAAAGAGCGCTAGGCATAGGAGTGCACACAACTGTAATCACAGAGTGGTGGCACTAATGGTTAAGCTTTAAATAGTGAGTAAATAGTGAGACTCTCACCTGTCAGAAAGCAGACACAAACCACAGTTGATATGCATATTTAAATAACAAAATTATTACCCCGTAACAAGGCAGAACAAAGTGGTTAGAACTGGACAAAATTTGGATCAGGACTCTACAAGAAGTACTTTAAAATAGTGTTACTTTTAGATCACTTGAATTTAAAGATAAAATAATATTCTATTGCATAGTCAATGCAAGCAGTTCATTTTTCGTTCCAAAAGTGAGAGTTCAACATTGACATGATAGATTAGAGTTCATCGAGACATCTGTTCTAAGTTTTAAATTTTATTTATATATTTTTATATGTATGAATGTACTGTCTGCATGTAGATTTGTGCACCCATGTCGTGCACTGCCGAGGAGGTAAGGAGAGGGTATCAGATTCCCCTGGAACCGGAGTTAAAGACTGTTCTCAGACACCATGTGGGTGCTGGGGATCAAACCCGGGTCCTCTGCAAGACCAGTTGGCACTCTTAACAGCTAGGCCATCTCTCCAGCCTGAGACATCTTTTCTTCATAGCACTATATACTGAGAGACAAAATGGAAGACAGTAGAATGTTTGGGGAAGGGAGGTGGCAAACACTATTAATTTCCAGTGAGTTATCTTGGATATTCAGTCATAATAGAAAATACATTTCCTAGCACAGAGAATATATAGTAAAGTAAATGAAGAAGGCAGATTGTTAAAATTATTTTTCTTCGAACATTTTAGCAGATAGACTTATCAATTTATATATTCTTGAAATAATTTGATATTTTTGTCTTTTTGAGACAGGGTCTCCCTTTAGTCCCAGCTGGACTGGAGCTCACTATGTAGACCAGGCGGGCCTTAAACTCACAAAGATCCACCTGCCTTTGCCTCCCAAGTGGTAGGATAAAAGGCATGTGCCACCACACCCAGCATAATTTGATTTTTTTATAAAAGCCTGCAAGATGGCTCATTGGGCTCATTGTGCAAGCCAGATGATCTGAATTTGTTCCCTAAAACCCACACTAGAAGCAAAGAACTAACTTCCCAAAGCTGCTCTCTGTCTTCTACACACATCATAATGTTGTGGCACATACACACACATAAACATATACACACACACACACAAACATACATACATAAAATATGTCCACTTAACACACATAATAATACAAATAAATTAACTTAGAAATAGTGCAATGGGAATGAGAATTTGATATAAGAAGGTAAGGCTTCTTCCCAGGAATGATACTCACCTATACCCATATACAAATATGCTCAGGCAAAGATGTTAGCAGTAGATACGGTACATCGTAGCAGCAAGCCTCTGTGTTTTAAAGGTTATGATACTGCAAAACAAAGGTAACTTGAATTCAGTCTTTGCAATCTCCCTGATGACCTGGTGACCCTAAATACATTACTTAACCCTCTGAAAGGTCCTCTTTCCTCATCTTCATAGTACAATTGCTGTGCCAAACACTCTAACTTAATAGAAGGGCATGTGCAACTTGTTGAACAATAAACATCTATAGTATGTTTACTGTCAAAATGGGTTTAGAATTTCCATAATTAGATGGATGAAATTGTTTGCTAGATGTTTTCAGGACAATTGAAAGTGTCTTATTTGGACAAACAGTACAGACTGGAATTTCTCTGATATGAACCAATAAGCAAGTACACTTGACCTGTGGCTCTATCACATACTGCTGTGATTTTAATGCTAAATACCACCCATGGGCTCACTTGATTACGGTTGCCAGCTTCCAACTCTGCTTTGGAAGGTTGTGGACTCCCTTAAACTGCTCTTTTCAAGGTATTTTACCCCAGCAAAAAGAAAAAGGACTAAGACTCATACAATGGTTTCTCTTTTTCCGATCTAGACATCTCCCTTTATAATTTCAAAGTAACTCTCAAGTGATGGCAGGCCTGGCTTTACTCTTTTGAGGAGCAGAAAATGGTCACTCAGTCAGAGAAGGAATTCTTTTGTAGGGCTTTATTTCTATTATCAACTTCCAGATTACCTGAGAGTCTTAAAGTCTAATTAGTAGTTTGGAGGTACACACTGCTTTTCAGTAGCTTCTGAGACTGAACAATAGATTGGAGTGAGAACCATTGTTGAGGTTGTGCTATTTCGACTTCTATAAAATAGATGATTATATGAATCATGATTTGCATGTCCATAAAAATTCACAATATAAGGTGGGTCACAAAAGAACAAAGTCTTAAGATGCCATTGATTTGAAGGAGACAGCAGAAAGAATGAGATCCATAGCAAAGAAGACAAAAATTCATAATAAAAACTAGCTTTCTCCTTCCCTTTAGCTTTTAAATTGCAAAGGGATTCTTTTTTATTAATATAAAAAAAGTTCTAGGAGGGAGGATGGAGAGATGACCTAGAGGTTAAGAGCACCGACTGCTCTTGCAGAGGACCTGGGTTCAATCCCCAGCACCCACATGGCGGCTAAGAACCATCTGTAACGCCAATTCCAGGAGAACTCCAGTTCCAGGGGAATCCGAGACCCTCTTCTGACCTCCGCAGCATTGCACGACATGGGTGCACAGGCTTGCATGCAGACAGTACATTCATACACACGCAAAAATAAATAAAATTTTTTAAAAAGTTCTAGGAGGATAAAGACTTAGAAATCTCAGTAAGCATTAACTTATCAATTAAATCCTACAATCTTTGACCCAGTTTGTATAATTACCTAAAGTGAAAATGTAAGTATGTAAATGGAGATCAGCATGCATCTGAGGACTTTTCTGTTTGTCTTCCATTTAGAACTGTACAGAAGTGTTTACTTCAGACTTACCTCTCCTTCCTGCTGATTTCCAAAAATGAGCTAGGAATGATTGAAATTAGTATTTAATGTGTTCATATTGAGGGCATCTGGGTGGATGTAGTTTACTCTAAGAACATGAATGATAAACTTATTTCATTCCATTTTCTATCCTCCCATATGCTGTCTTTAAAAAATACAGAAATAATTAAGGCTTGAGATTTAAATGACAAGTAAAAAATTGTTGACATGTATTCTTGACTAATTAAATGAAGCTCTCATTCTATGGTTCTTCACCTTTAATAACCATAATACTATCAGCATTGCCTCAATAACCTAAAATTATGTATTTAAAGTGTCCACTTCACTGCAATTGAATACACAATTAGGACATTTTCCAGTGGCATGAATGTTGAGCTAATGATGTCTTAGAAATAAAAACCATTCGAATCTGCTCATTATCACCTCTTCTTTACACATACTCTCAAAGACTTAATAAACATTCATTCATTATATTCAGGGATTTGTGCATACCAATGTCACACACATGAAAATAACTGTGTTTTTTCAGGACATAGTTCACAAATAACCTATATTGATTTTCTTCTTCACCCTCAAGGTGCTGCTCTTTCAATGCAGTGATAGTCATTAATAAAATATGAGACTATGTGAAGAGGACCTACCCTAAATCCAGTATATTCCCTAAGATCGTGTTCAGCCCAAAAGAGACCACTTTTAAAACATGTTAGGCCTCAAAACATATAATTAAGCTCATGTAGTAAAGGCTTGATTTCTAAATATTCATAGTCCACATTTCAACATCACCTTGATCAATTCCTACCTAGTTCATCTACTTACGTTTAATAGCTTTCTGACTACATCAAGCAGTGCCTGATCCACACTGCACACTGATGGTTTTAACCTCCTATTCTATTAAAGGAGGAAGAATGTCTTAAGCCTTCCAGGATACCACAAGCAAAAAATGTAATAAAATGTTTTCTGCTAATATGTAAAATAAATCATCATCATTTTTAACCTCTACTCTTAGTTATACAAGGAAAATTTTGTGTATTGTAGATTTCATTTCTGTAACACCCAACTTCTATTATCAATTTGGCTTCTGAGCCTGGTGGGATAGACTACACTGAGATAAAAAGTCAAAAAGTAAAAGGACTAGACATCTTAGCATTTTATCATGTGTGTTGCTTCTTGTGGCTCTGCAACTGTACAGATCAGCAAGGGGCTCTGTTGCTCACAGTTTTCAGATCATGTAACAAAAGAAATCTGAGTCCATTGGAGATATTAATCATCTATTAGATTCTCCACAGAATAACATAAGACATAGTGATATGTCACTGCTTTCACATGTTTCCATCTTTAGTAACAGGATATTTTGTCATGATCCATTACTAATAACTTGTGCCTTGTCCCTATGTAACTGAAGGACATTTTTTTTTTTTTTTGGTCTTTTCGAGACAGGGTCTCCCTGTAGCCCCAGCTGTCCTGGAACTTGCTCTGTAGACCAGGCTGGCCTTGAACTCACAAAGATCTGCCTGCCTCTGCCTCCCAAGTGCTAGGAAAAACTGAAGGAAATCTTGAAGAGAGAACATGATACTATAAATTGAGTATCACAGATCAGCTGTATTAAAGATAATATGCCTTGATCAATGACTTTTTCATTTACAATTTCTTTGGCCTAGCTTGTTCTCTTTAGAAGAATATATTTCCTTCAGTACTTCAGTAAAATTCTCAGTGTTCAATCTTACTTGTGGCTCTTGATATTAAATACAATATAGATTAATTTCCTTGCATTGATTGGAATCTGAAATTCATTTAACTTGTTAATGTCCTCATATCTATTGTTAAATAATGAAACAACTGAGAAAAGATGTTGTATTAGATATTTTCAGATAAAGAAGATGTTGTACAATCGTTCCAAAGCTTGAAGCACTGAAACACAATAACTGGAATATATCACACTTTTTGAAATATGAACATAATATAATGCACCAAAGTACTGTCCACTGATGTATAATGTTAATAATAGATCACAATATCTTTTAAAAGTTTTAAACTTCTGTCTGTCAACTGAAGACATTGAAATAAAAATTTCAAGACACATCCAGCAGTCTAAGAAATACATAATTAATAATTACGGCACATATTATACTCACAAGCATTTGGCATATGATATAGAAGCATTCACATATTAATATTAACTTCAGCAACATATTATCCAGAGACTTAAAGAATTCATGATGCTCAGAGATGGAAGATGAATTTAAACCTGTGGTCCAAATTCAACATTTCTGATAATGATATAGAAGAAGTATAATGATGCTTTAATACTCAAAAAACTTGCAAAATTAATTTCTCAGAATGATGAAATCATCTGACTATTATGCCTACATGTTTATTCTGTGCAGAACATCACTTTTTAAATAATTGGTCAAGGACATATTCTATTTTTATTTGAATAAAATAAAATCACAATGTTTTATGAGGATTAAAAATGTTACTTGATTATCAAGCACACATAATAAATATCAGTTACCATTATTTGGACATTTAGAAAAAGCAAATTCAACAGATATTTTCATTTTAAAAAGGTATCATTACTTTTGAGAGAATGTAGACCACATTATTGTAATTCTGTCTCTAATCCTCTACATATTTTAGTTATTTGTTTTCTCTAAGGAACTTTTTATCATTCTAATAAATTAGTATTTCATGAGATCTCCTAGAATAGTTCTGATTGAGTACCTTCCTTAGTTAGATTCTATCATATTCAGATCCTTTATCTTACATTATTAATCAAATGTATTATTTAAAGTCTTCTTAATTAACTATCCTGGATATTTTCTTGGACTATAGAATTAAGCTCATTTGGCCTGATATATGAAAACTCATAATGGCAATTAAGTTTAACTGGTTTCTCACTTATATTACTATCTCTAGGACTCGATTAAATTGACTTTTCACTTGAGGAAGTAGAACTGGATTTTCCCTTTCAAATGTGGCCTCATGCTTGCATTTCAAGTGCTTCCTTTCAACTCTCTGCCCCCCTCCCTTACTTCTCCATCTTCTCTACTTCGAAGCTTTCTGAATCCCTATCAAACATCAGTTCTTCTCAGTTCTAGCTCTCTGTTGCTCACAGTGGGTTCTAGAATGCATTCAGTGCTCTAATAATAAAATGCAAATAGTGCAAAAAAAGCAAGAACAAGAAGGTGTTTTAGCATTAGAAAAAAAGGATGATGTGGTGACGACCTATAACATAGAGACACAAATCCAATGTTAAACAATGACTCCAATGGCACACGTGCGAATCCTGCTGTCCATTTCTTATATGAGTCCTCAAAGCAGTTTGGAAGTTTCTTTTAAAGATATTTTATTTATTACTTTTATTTTGTGTGTATGAGTGCAGTGCCTGAATGTAAATGCACCTGTGTCATGCCAACCCCAAGGAGGTAAGATGTTGTTGGATCTCCTGGAACTGAGTTACAGAAGATTCTTATTTGCCATGTGGGTGCTGGGAACCAAACCCAGGTCCTTCCCAAGAGCATCCAGTAATCTTAACCTCTGACACATCTCTCCAGTCCCGTAAGCATCTTTTTTCCAGCAACCTCCTTATTCATTGAATTCACATTTTTGAACAAACCATCTCTAGAACTTTTTCCACCTTAGATACTTGCCACTTAAAATTTTGTATTTATTTACTTATTTTTATTTTATGTGTATAAATATTTTGCCTGAATGGATGTAAGTGCACCATGACCATGCAAAGCCCACAGAGGCCAGAAGTGGCGTAGATCCCCTGAAACAGGAATTACTTATGGGAGGTAGTCACCATGTGGCTGGTGAGAACGGATCACTGGCCCTCTTCAAGAGCAGCCACTACTCTTAGTCACTGAGCTATCTCTCCAGTCCCAGATATTTCATCTTTTTTAGTAATGGAAATAGTTATAGGCTCTTCTGAGAATTAAATAAAGCATCACGCACAAGGTATCTCATCCAATGCCTGTCCCACAGACAGTGACTCTCTCCATAATGAATTAATATTTTTTTCCCAAAGTGGATGCATCTCAGAGTTCTATCCACTTTAACTCTTATTCAATGCTATGCCCAGTGTATTTGTACAAGGAGAGTTTAGATATTTTAATAGAGTGAATAAACAAGTAACTCTGCAGGAGCAAAAGGTAGGAAAACAGTAAAAATTTGAAGACTTCATTGCAGAAATCTTAAATCCAACTGTTGCAACAGTAAGGACCAAGGGGATAAACAGGCATATTGTAGCCGGGCATGGTGGTGCACGCCTTTAATCCTAGCACTCGGGAGGCAGAGGCAGGAGGATCTTGTGAGTTCAAGACTAGCCTGGTCTACAGCGTGAGTTCCAGGACAGCTGGGGCTACAAGGAGACCCTGTCTCAAAAAGACTAAAATAAATAAATAAATATATAACAGGCATATTGGACAGATTGGGGAACTGAAACCTAATGAATCACAGGAAGTTCTGAGGCCTGTTCTCATATTTTTGCAATTCCTCCCTTATAACAAATATACAAACAATGACACCATTACATCATAGACAACAAGGTTCAACCAGGTCTGATGAGATGATACCCAAATGTAACTCTTTCTGTTTTTAGAACACTCTTATCTCAACATCTCTTCTTCTAAAATTCATTTTGGATAATTAAAAAGTTCTCAATTTTGACAGCGCTGCTTCTAAACATTATTATTATAGACATCCAAAAGGGATGGTTAAACTCAGTACTATTTCCTCTGTTCTGCTTATTATTGAATATGAAAGCAGTAGAAAACAGCAGTAATTAATTTTTCCTCTTCCTTTCTCAATAGGACAATTGAAATTAAAATAAAAGAAATGCTTTTAGGAAATTTCATGGCTTAAAATGTTTCATAGAACTCCATGTAAGAGTTACACAAGGGGACCATTTAGCTTCTGCCCAAATTATTTAATTGTATCTTGGGGCCTTAGCGTATTAAAAAATATAACAAGAAGGTGGAGCTATAGCATAATATCTGTGTTTCACAGAAATCTCTAGCTCACTGTATGTAAATGAAGGGACCAGGGAATCAATTACACTGGGGTATGTAATTTGAAGAAATAAAAATGCCAGAATGATTGAAGTTTATATATTCAAGGTGGTAGATGAGCCTAGTAGTTTGTGACTTTATTTTAATAATAAATACAAAGAAAAAATAAAGAAAAGAGAATGATTTGAGGGAAATGAAATATTCATGTTGTAAATATTTTGATATGAAGAATAATGTAAAGTTTCCTGTGAAGGAGATTGAGAAATCAATTGAAAGTGGATGAGATAAAGCTAAAACCTGCTAAAAATTAAAACCTTGGCCTTTTGTACATTATTGATAAGGTGCTCAGTACTTCCAAGGACAAGAAATTTAGGGAACATATGTGAACTTGTATTAACAAAATCAAAGGGGAGATCGTGAAAAATTGAAAGCAGCAGTTTCTTTGTATTTACTTTTATATATGCCTCCCAAATTTCAAATTAAGTCTCATTGGCAGTATTTTACTTAGTAGTAATGATGTTTATTTTAACAAAAGTAATGATTTAAATCTAAGATGTCAAAGAGGATGAGAAAATAAATGTATATTATATTCAAGAGACCAAGAACAAACCAACTTTAAAAAAGATAATATTTTTCCACAGGAAACTATATTCTTAGGCATCACTCAGAGACTTAGTGACATATAATAAGAACCCTTCACTTGCTCATAGTTTTGCAATTTGGGCACAGCTTAGCAGCTCTGCCTCAGCTCTTCCCCATATGAAAGTAAGTGGGCATATTCTATGGGCTTGGAAGAGATTCATATCCAAGGTGGTACACTGCCATAGCTGCTAGCTGATGTTGATACCACTTATGTTTTAATAATTTACATATATGTGTGATTATCCATTTAGCCTGAGATTTTAGGAAAATTATAATTAGATTCCAAGAAGGATCAACAACACAAGACACAGTATTTAATGGATAGAATGTGATAGTGTAGCATGGATAGATGCAGTTGCACCAGGTATAATTTAAGAAAGCCAACTCTGTTTCAAAGTTAGGAGAAACAAATTCCACTTCTTGTGGAAACTGATGAGTCATACAAAGCTGCCTTTAATGTCCCACAGATATGAATTCTCATTTCTTTTTGATTGAAAGTATCTTACACACATAAACACAATTATAATGCAAACTCTCAACATATATTCACATATAACACACACCTCAAATCCACACTTGGATACAACTCTTATATGATGCACACATAATACACAATCATGCATATCTCTATATACATTTACACACACATGCCCCCATTTATTTACATCTGTGCATTAATATTTGTGTATATGCAACATGCCCTTTGTCCTGGTTACCTTCAGTTGTCAACTTCACCCACCTGGAAAGAGGAAAAGTCAGCCAAGGAATAGCTTTCATCAGATTGCCTGTGAACCTGTCTAGGAGGCATTTTCTTAACAGCTAGTAGATTGGGGAAGGCCCAGTACACTGTGGGTAGTACCATTCCTCCATAGTTGGGCTTGGGGCTATATAAGATAAGTAGTTGAGCAAGACATGAGGAGAAGGCCAGCAGGAAACACTCCTCCATAGTCTAGCTTCAGTTTCTGCTTCCAGGCTCCTGTTCTGGCTCCCATCTGTGATGGATTGTAAATTGCAATGAGAAATAAGCCCTTTCCTCCTCAAGTTGACTTTGGTCAGAGTGTTTTTATCACAAGGATAGAGAGCATACCAGAACATCCCTGATCTTAAGAGGGGTTATATCTTGATAAACCCAATATAAATTTAAAATACTATAAAAAGAAAAGTATTCAATTTATCTAGCCTCTTAACATCTTAGAATATCTAAATGTGCTGAGAACATCCACACCAAATTACAATTGGGGAAAAAAGTCACCAGTATAATTGGGAATTTACAAAATTCTATAAGGATATGGTAGATTACTGGCTGCTTAACTTAGTTACTTTCGTTGTTAACTGAGTCCTGCTATCATTGTCTAAGATCATAAGACAATATCTATCATCAGGAAAATATCAAATGTCAAATTCCTACTGAAGGCCTATGATCTTGCATACCATAAAAATATTAACCATACCCATTGCTACATTGGCTCTCTCTGTATTTTCTTATTGGTGAGAAAAGGTTAACAACCCCTGTCTTATATGGCTCTAATGAGGATTAAATTAGAATATATACAAAAAGTATTAAGTGAATTCATGATAAATTAGAAAATGTCTATACAGAGAGAATAAAAGAATTACAACAGTATACAGGAGAACATTATTAAATTATATCAGATCTGGGAATATGACCAAATTTCAGCTAACTTTAATATGAGAATCATGAAGGTCAAGGCCGATGGGAAATTATAAGGATTCTGTACTTTCATGGCCTAATAAAAGGAAATATAAAAAATAACACCTACTATAGACTCTATAAAAACATATTAATTTTGTTATTGCATCCAGCCATTGGAGTAAAATATCATCAGTAGCACAGTGATGAAAAGTAGACAAGATACATAAATTAGATATAAAAATTCATGGAAAATCTCAGGAATGCATATTGTATCAATATATGATGAGTCATGATGGGCAGGAGGCTTGGGAGAAACATAGACCCAGAACCACAGAGAGGCTTGTCTCCTTCAGGAAAACTGGAAGCACTGAAAGTGGTCTGCACTTCCTATTTTTTGCATTCTGATTATTCTAATTTAAACAAATGAATTCCATTTGTTAGTCAAAAGAAGCACAAAACAAACTTTCTAGAAGTATACAGACTGCAAGCCATACTATAAAGCACAGAGACACTCATGAAAACGTCACAAGATGTTCTGACAAGAAAAATGAACATTTGCACAACACACTTAACACATGAGTCTAGGAAGTAAGTTCTCCAGGATCTATGTGGCAAAGCCTAGGCCAGGGCACTTCTGTGTTTCTTTTCTCCTCAGTGCCTGTGGGCTTTGTGAAACTTCACTGACAGAATAATAAGACTCTATGATTCTGCTTAATTTTACAATATGTGAATAGTGCTAAACATGTTTTTTTTCTTTTTAATAAAATAGTGCCGTTAAACTTAAAATGTTTCAGTTGACATGTTTATGAATATGGCATACAGATAAGGGGATACAGTACAAGGCAGTAATCATGGAAATGAAGATTGTAGGCAAAAGGACTCTTAGTGTTGCTTCCATCAGCTTTTAGTTTAATTTTTTATAATACCTAGTGTATTCATAGTAACTTTATTAGTAAGGTAAATATTTACACAGTATTAGCTTGTTCCACACTGTAATAGCTATTACAGGCATACAGATATAATTTCAAGTAAATAGATAAAAATACCTGTTCTCCTGTTTTTTACTTTAAAAAATAGGGCAAGTAATATACAAAACAGAAATGTAAAACACATTGTGGCTCAATACCTGTTCTCCTGATTTTTACTTTAAAAAATAGGGCAAGTAATATACAAAACAGAAATGTAAAACACATTGTGGCTCAAATATGGCTAAATAAAGATGAAGTGATAAGAAGCATATGAATGTTTAAAAGGTTTATTGAAAACAATGATTTGGTGATGGACAGTGCCTAGGACCCACCCTAGGCTCCTTTTGGTCTACCTGTCTTTCTGAGCTCCAACTCAGAAAGATGTGACTTCCCTTTTATTTCCTATCTGTCTCTTTTGGATGCTGGGCTGCAGTCCATCTCATTTATTTCCATGGTGGGCCCTGTAGAAAGTACACACAGGAAAGCACAGCAGGCAGACACATGGTAAGGTATGAATGCAAATACAGAATGGTGCTTTATTCAAATGAATGGATTAAATAGGCAGTGTGACCTAACCTCCCAGGGTCCAATCCCAGACCTTTGTGTCATCAAATCCAGATTTGTGGGCATAGCCAGGGAGGTTCCATAACTCTCACTTGTGTCTATAGTGGGTGCTGGCTGGAATGCTAGCCCATGCATACCTGTGCTGGATAGCTTTAGTGACAACTTGACACACCTAAGTTGAGGGGGCTTCAATTGAGGAATTGCCTCCATTGGACTGGACAGTGGCCACATCTGTGAAATATTGTTCTGATTTTTTTAAATTTTTTTTATTTCTGTATGTGTATGAATGTACTGTCTGCATGCAGGTTTATGCACCCATGTCGTGCAATGCCGTGGAGGTCAGAAGAGGGTCTCGGATTCCCCTGGAGCTGGAGTTCTCCTGGAATTGGAGTTTCAGATGGTTTTCAGCTGCCATGTGGGTGCTGGGGATCGAACCCGGGTCCTCTATAAGAGTGGTCGGTGCTCTTAACCGTTAGGCCATCTCTCCAGCCCCTATTGTCTTGATTTTTGAGTGATGTGGGAAGGCCCAGCCCATTGTGGGTGGTGGCACCCCTGGGCAGGTGGTTCTGTGCTGTATAAGAAAGCAGGCTGAGAGAACAGACCAGGAGAGCAAGCCAGTAAGTAGCATTCCTCCATGGCCTGTGCTTCAGCTTCTTACTCCAGGTTCCTGCACTGAGTTCCTACCTTGGGTTCCCTCAGTGATAAACTATGCACTGGGAGATATAAGCTGAATAAACCCTTTCCTTCCCAAGCTTGTTTCAGTAAGAGTGTTTTGTCCCACCAATTGAAAGGAAACTAGAACAGAAATTGGTACTGAGAGTGGGTTATTCCTGTGACAGACCTGACATTTATGTTTTGGGGGAGGATCATGGATGTGTCTGGAACTTTGGGCTAGAAAAACTGTTGACTGCTTTAAGGAGAGCTTAATGGGCCATTCTAGTAGAAGCCTGGAAGAAAGCAGTGCTAAGAAAAATGTAGTGCCAAAGGAAAATAAGGGCTTAAACAGCAACTGGGATATTTTGGCAAAGTCTAGCTGCAGTTTGCTCACAGCTCAAATGCTTGCCTGAGCCTAAGATAAAAAGCAATGGACTAATTTCTTCGGTAGAGGATATTTCAAGACAGCCTAATGTAGAAATGGTGGCTTAGCTATGAATGGTGAATATTATACAAATCTACAGTGAAAAATAGCAAATGGGACAGAAAGAAATGCAGAATGTACAGTTTGATTTGGAAGAGTGCAGTAGGAAGATTAATGTTGGAGCCAAGGCACATGCTGAAGGAGAGGATGCCTTTGATAAAGAGATTAAAGTGATTAACAAGAGGCATAGAGATTTACAAAAAAAAAAAATAGAGTAATTCATGGCAAGATTGTCACGTGCTGCAGTCTTGCCGGCAAGAACTTCACACGGACAACAGGATTCTTCTGCAGCAGTATTTATTGTGCACAGCTCTTTTGTGAGAAGGACCCCGAAATGGGGCAGAAGCACTGCTTATATAGCAGTCTAGAGGGCTCGTGTATGCTCTGGATTGGTGCAGTGCCCTGATGCCTCATTAGCATGCCCAAGGCGCGGGCTCAGCCCAGGCTCAGAGAGCGTGGGCTCGGAGAGTAGTAGTCATGCGCAGTTTCTCCAATGCGAAGGCAACGGTGGGAAGCGGCTTGTAGTGACTCAGGAAGTCGGCGCCATCATAGGGCGTGGTACAGCACACATTGTTTGTGTGGTAGGCGGCCAACACAAGATAACACCCAGCTAAGCCTCAAATTTTTGAAAGGAAAATAATGAATGGGTTTTCTACTCCAAGGAGTCCAGGGCAGAGAAAAGCTGTAAATGTGGTTGAAGTAGGCCAGGGTCCATCTCAAACTTGCAGCCAAACTTGGCAGTTTCATTCACATGGTACCAGCTTTAGAGGCATGAAGGATACAAGAGTAAAGTGGTCGTCAGTTCTTCCTCCAAGGTTTCAGAGAGCTGATGAGTGTGAGAATTGCTACTGATGGAGGCACCAGTTTCCCACTGTTGGAGGCACCAGTTTGCCACTGATGGAGGCACCAGTTTGCCACTGATGGAGGCACCAGTTGTCCAGTGCTGCTGCCGATGTCAGGGGCTGGTTGGCAACCAGTTGCTGATTAAGACTGCAAATTGGGCTGGAGAGATGGCCTAGTGGTTAAGAGNAGGCTCTTCTGAGAATTAAATAAAGCATCACGCACAAGGTATCTCATCCAATGCCTGTCCCACAGACAGTGACTCTCTCCATAATGAATTAATATTTTTTTCCCAAAGTGGATGCATCTCAGAGTTCTATCCACTTTAACTCTTATTCAATGCTATGCCCAGTGTATTTGTACAAGGAGAGTTTAGATATTTTAATAGAGTGAATAAACAAGTAACTCTGCAGGAGCAAAAGGTAGGAAAACAGTAAAAATTTGAAGACTTCATTGCAGAAATCTTAAATCCAACTGTTGCAACAGCAAGGACCAAGGGGATCTAACAGGCATTTTACCGGGCCATGGTGGTGCACCGCCTTTAATATCTAACATCTGGAGAGGCAAAGGCAGGGAGGTCTTGTGCAAGTTCCAGGCTTTAGCCTGGTCATACAGACGTGAGTTCCACGGACAGCTGGGGCTACAGGGATGGACCCTGTCTCAAAAGACTAAATAAATAAATAACATATAAAACCCGGCATATTGGACAGATTGGGGAACTGAAACCTAATGAATCACAGGAAGTTCTGAGGCCTGTTCTCATATTTTTGCAATTCCTCCCTTATAACAAATATACAAACAATGACACCATTACATCATAGACAACAAGGTTCAACCAGGTCTGATGAGATGATACCCAAATGTAACTCTTTCTGTTTTTAGAACACTCTTATCTCAACATCTCTTCTTCTAAAATTCATTTTGGATAATTAAAAAGTTCTCAATTTTGACAGCGCTGCTTCTAAACATTATTATTATAGACATCCAAAAGGGATGGTTAAACTCAGTACTATTTCCTCTGTTCTGCTTATTATTGAATATGAAAGCAGTAGAAAACAGCAGTAATTAATTTTTCCTCTTCCTTTCTCAATAGGACAATTGAAATTAAAATAAAAGAAATGCTTTTAGGAAATTTTCATGGCTTAATACTGGTTTCATAGAACTCCGTAAGAGGTACACAAGGGGACCATTTAGCTTCTGCCCAAAAGTGTTAATTGTATCTTGGGGCCTTAGCGTTATTAAAAAAATATAATCAAGCCGGTGGAGCTTATAGCATAATATCTGTGTTTCAAGAATCTCTAGCTCACTGTAACATGAGGGGACCAGGGAATCAATTACACTGGGGTTGTAATTGAAGAAGAATAAAACCCAGATGATTGAATGTTATATATTCAATTAGGTGGAGATGAGCCTGTAGTTTGTGACTTTATTTTAATAATAACATACAAAGAAAAATAAAAGAAAAGGAATGATTTGAGGGAAATGAACACAAATATTTCATGTTTGTAATATTTTGATTGACGAAAATGTAAAGTTTCCTGTGAAGGAGATTGAGAAATCAATTGAAAGTGGATGAGATAAAGCTAAAACCTGCTAAAAATTAAAACCTTGGCCTTTTGTACATTATTGATAAGGTGCTCAGTCCTTCCAAGGACAAGAAATTTAGGGAACATATGTGAACTGTATTAACCAAATCAAAGGGGAGATCGTGAAAAATTGAAAGCAGCGTTTACTTTGTATTTACTTTTATATATTGAGCCTCCAAATTTCAAATTAAGTCTCATTGGCAGTATTTTTATCTTAGTAGTCATGATGTTTATTTTAACAAAATGTAATGATTTAAATCTAGATGTCAAAGAGGCTGAGAAAATAAATGGTATATTATATTCAAGAGCCCAAGAACAACACCAACTTTAAAAAAGATAATATTTTTCCACAGGAAACTATATTCTTAGGCATCACTCAGAGACTTAGTGACATATAATAAGAACCCTTCACTTGCTCATAGTTTTGCAATTTGGGCACAGCTTGAGCGCCGGCCGCTCAGCTCGCCTCTCCCCAATGGAAAGGAAGGGGTATCATGGGCTGGCGGGGAAGAGACAACCAAGGTCGGTACCACTGCCATGAGCTGCTAGCATGGATGTGGGGATACCAACTTAGTTTGTGGAAGAATTTACAATATGTGTGGATTATCCAGGGAGCCGGAAGATTGTGAGGAAAATTGATAAACGATTCCAAGAAGGCTCAACAACTCAAGACACAGTATAAGGATAGAATGTGAGAGGTGAGCACTAGGACTAGAGCAGTGTGCACCAGGTGAAATTGAAGAAAGCCCCAACTGCGTTGCAAACGTTAGGAGAAAACAACATTCCATTGCTTGTAGGAACCTGACGAGTACAATACGAGGCCCGAGAGGCATGCCCAGGGCGGGGGGAATGTCCCACAGAAATCCACTCGGGATTAAACGTATCTACACAGATAAACATTAGCAAATACATATTCACATACATAACACACACCTCAAATCCACACTTGGATACAACTCTTATATGATGCACACAGTTAAAAATACACAATGCATGCATATCTCTATATACATTTACACACACTGCCCCCATTTATTTACATCTGTGCATTAATATTTGTGTATATGCAACATGCCCTTTGTCCTGGTTACACTTCAGGTTGTCAAAATTCACCCAATGGAAAGAGGAAAAGTCAGCCAAGGAATAGTCTTTCATCAGATTTGCCTGTGAACCTGTCTCAGGAGGCATTTTCTTAACAGCTAGTAGATTGGGGAAGGCCCAGTACACTGTGGGTAGTACCATTCCTCCATAGTTGGCTTGGGGCTATATAAGATAAGTAGTGAGCAAGACATGAGGAGAGAGGCCAGCAGGAACCACATTCCTCCATCAGTTCTGTTTCAGTTTCTGCTTCCAGGCTCCTGTTCTGGCTCCCATCTGTGTTGGATTGTAAATTGCCAATGGAAAGAAATAAGCCCTTTCCTCTCAAGTTGACTTTGGTCAGAGTGTTTTTCATCACAAGGATAGAGAGCATTACCAGAACAATCCTGTCTTAAGGGGTTTTCTTGATACAACCACCTATAAATTTAAAATTACTATAAAAAGAACCACAAAAGTATCAATTTATTGCCTCTTACATCTTTAGCATATCTAAATGTGCTTGAGGAACATCCCCATCCAAATACAATTGGGGAAAAAAGTACCAGTATAATTGGGAATTTACAAAATTCTATAAGGATATGGTAGATTACTGGCTGCTTAACTTAGTTACTTTCGTTGTTAACTGAGTCCTGCTATCATTGTCTAAGATCATAAGACAATATCTATCATCAGGAAAATATCAAATGTCAAATTCCTACTGAAGGCCTATGATCTTGCATACCATAAAAATATTAACCATACCCATTGCTACATTGGCTCTCTCTGTATTTTCTTATTGGTGAGAAAAGGTTAACAACCCCTGTCTTATATGGCTCTAATGAGGATTAAATTAGAATATATACAAAAAGTATTAAGTGAATTCATGATAAATTAGAAAATGTCTATACAGAGAGAATAAAAGAATTACAACAGTATACAGGAGAACATTATTAAATTATATCAGATCTGGGAATATGACCAAATTTCAGCTAACTTTAATATGAGAATCATGAAGGTCAAGGCCGATGGGAAATTATAAGGATTCTGTACTTTCATGGCCTAATAAAAGGAAATATAAAAAATATCACCTACTATAGACTCTATAAAAACATATTAATTTTGTTATTGCATCCAGCCATTGGAGTAAAATATCATCAGTAGCACAGTGATGAAAAGTAGACAAGATACATAAATTAGATATAAAAATTCATGGAAAAATCTCAGGAATGCATATTGTATCAATATATGATGAGTCATGATGGGCAGGAGGCTTGGGAGAAACATAGACCCAGAACCACAGAGAGGCTTGTCTCCTTCAGGAAAACTGGAAGCACTGAAAGTGGTCTGCACTTCCTATTTTTTGCATTCTGATTATTCTAATTATAACAAATGATTCCATTTGTTAGTTAAAAGAAGCACAAAACAAACTTTCTAGAAGGCTATACAGACTCAAGCCTACTACTTAAAGCACAGAGGCACATCATGAAAACTCACAAGATGTTCTGACAAGAAAAATGACATTTGCCACACACACTTAACCCCTGAGTCATGAAGTAAGTTCTCCAGGATCTATGTGGCAAAGCCTAGGCCAGGGCACTTCTGTGTTTCTTTTCTCCCCAGTGCCTGGGGGCTTTGTGAAACTTCACTGACAGAATAATAAGACTCTATGATTCTGCTTAATTTTACAATATGTGAATGTGCTAAACATGTTTTTTTTCTTTTAATAAAAAATAGTACATCTACACATGGAGTTCTATGCAGCGTAAAAAGAAAGAAAGACGACATCACGAGCTTTGCAGGAAATAGGCTGGAGCTAGAGGACAATCAGGCTGAGTGAAGTACACCAGTCCCAGAAAAAACAAACACGAATGGTATCCTCATCGTGGATTGCTAGTGCCAATTACCCAGTTGTAAGCTATTTCGTGTGTAGAGCCCTGAGCTTCTGTACAAAAGCAGTTGGACATAATGCATTTGGAACAACAACAACACAACAACAGAAAATACTGCATCAAAGAACTACTGAAAACAGTGACTTCTGCTCAAAACAGTCAACTCCCCATGGATCAACATATTGAGAAGTCTAAGAGAGGAAAGCATGTTTTGGGCCCCCCCGCGCGCAGCAATGCACGAGCTTCTGACGGGGTGGGGGACATGAGCGGGAACACTGGTCTAGATTGTTAAAAAACTAAATAAAAATACATAAAAAAAAATAATAAGTAAAAAAAAAAAAAAAAAAAAAAAAGAATTCTGGTGGTTACACCAGCCAGTTTGTTCATGTTGGACGAATTCCACAAAGCTATCCAAAAAGGCCCAGAGGTGCAAAATTCACTAGAGGGGTAACCTTTGACAATAAAGCAGTAATTTACCTCTATAACAGGGGATCACTAGTAAAAAAATAAAAAAATAAAATAAAATAGTGCCGTTAAACTTAAAATGTTTCAGTTTACATGTTTATGAATATGGCATACAGTATAGGGGTACAGTACAAGGCATAATCATGGAAATGAAGATTGTAGCCAAAGGACTCTTAGTGTTGCTTCCATCAGCTTTTAGTTTAATTTTTTATAATACCTAGTGTATTCATAGTAACTTTATTAGTAAGGTAAATATTTACACAGTATTAGCTTGTTCCACACTGTAATAGCTATTACAGGCATACAGATATAATTTCAAGTAAATAGATAAAAAGGCCGTCTCCTGTTTTTTACTTTAAAAAATAGGAAAGTAATATACAAAACAGATGTAAAACACATTGGGGCTCATACCTGTTCTCCTGTTTTTTACTTTAAAAAATAGGGCAAGTAATATACAAAACAGAAATGTAAAACACATTGTGGCTCAAATATGGCTAAATAAAGATGAAGTGATAAGAAGCATATGAATGTTTAAAAGGTTTATTGAAAACAATGATTTGGTGATGGACAGTGCCTAGGACCCACCCTAGGCTCCTTTTGGTCTACCTGTCTTTCTGAGCTCCAAATCAGAAAGTGTGACTTCCCTTTTTTCCTATCTTTTCTCTTTTTGGATGCTGGGCTCGCAGTCCATCTCATTTATTTCATGGTGGGCCCTGTAGAAGTACACACAGGAAAGCACAGCAGGCAGACACATGGTAAGGTATGAATGCAAAACAGAATGGTGGCTTTATCAAATGAATGGATTAAATAGGCCGTGTGACCCTAACCTCCCAGGGTCCAATCCCAGTCATTTGTGTCTTCACATCCCAATCTGTGGGCCTAACTAGGGAGGTTCCATAACTCTCACTTGTGTCTATAGTGGGTGCTGGCTGGAATGCTAGCCCTGCATACCTGTGCTGGATAGCTTAGTGACAACTTGACACACCTAAGTTGAGGGGGCTTCAATTGAGGAATTGCCTCCATTGGACTGGACAGTGGCCACATCTGTGTATATTGTTCTGATTTTTAAATTTTTTTTATTTCTGTATGTGATGAAAGTACTGTCTGCATGCAGGTTTATGCACCCATGTGGTGCAATTCCGTGGAGTCAGAAGAGGGTCTCGGATTCCCCTGGAGGTGGAGTTTCCTGGAATTGGGGTTTCAGATGGTTTTCAGCTGCCATTGTGTGCTTGGGGATCGAACCGCGGTCCTCTCATGAGGTCGGTGCTCTTAACACGTAGGCATCTCCAGCCCCTATGTTTCTTGATTTTTGATGATGTGGGAAGCCAGCCCATTGTGGTGGTGGTGGCACCCCTGGGCAGGTGGTTCTGGCTGTATAGAAAGCAGGCTGAGACAGAACCACGGAGAGCAGCCAGTAAGCAGCATTCCTCCATGGCCTTTGCTTCGCTTCTTACTCCAGGTTCCTGCCGAGTTCCTACCTTGGGTTCCCTCAGTGATAAACTATGCACTGGGAGATATAAGCTGAATAAACCCTTTCCTTCCCAAGCTTGTTTCAGTAAGGTGTTTTGTCCACCAGAATTGAAAGGAACTAGAACAGAAAATGGTACTGAGATGGGTTATTCCTGTGACAGACCTGACATTTATGTTTTGGGGGAGGATCATGGATGTGTCTGGAACTTTGGGCTAGAAAAACGTTGACTGCTTTAAGGAGCTTATATGGGCCATTCTAATAGAAGCTGGAAGAAGCAGTGCTAAGAAAAATGTGTGTGCCAAGGAAAATAAGGTTAAACAGCAACTGGATATTTTGGCAAAGTCTAGCTGCAGTTTGCTCACACAGCTCAAATGCTTGCCTGAGCCTAAGATAAAAAGCAATGGACTAATTTTTCTTCGGTGAGGATATTTCAAGACAGCCTAATGTAGAAATGGTGGCTTAGCTATGAATGGTGAATATTATACACAATCTACAGTGAAATAGCAAAATGGACAGAAAGAAATGAGAATGTACAGTTTGATTTGGAAGAGTGCAGTAGGAAGATTAATGTTGGAGCCAAGGCACATGCTGAAGGAGAGATCCTTTGATAAGGAGATTAAAAGTATTAGAAGGCATAGAGATTACAAAAAAAAATAGAGGAATTCATGCAAGATTGTCACGTGCTGCCGTCTTGCCGGCAAGAACTTCACACGGACAAAGGATTCTTCTGTGAAGTATTTATGTGCACAGCTCTTTTGTGAGAAGGACCCCCAAATGGGGCAGAAGCACTGCTTATTAGCAGTCTAGAGGGCTCGTGTATGCTCTGGATTGTGCAGTGCCCTGATGCCTCCTTAGCATGCCCAAGGCGCGGGCTCAGCCCAGGCTCAGAGAGCGTGGGCTCGGAGAGTAGTAGTCATGCGCAGTTTGATGCAAAGGCAACGGCGGGAAGCGGCTTGTAGTGACTCAGGAAGTCCGCGCCATCTTAGGGCGTGGTACAGCACACATTGTTTGTGTGGTAGGTGCCAACAGTTCCCCCTTTCGTTTTAATAGAGCAAGGTCTCTGGGCCGCAGCTGCGACATGTCCTGTCAGAGACTCTATTAAATTGGCTGGGAGAATGCCTGTCTTAGGTTGCCTCTGCAGAGGTATTCCTTACCTGTCATGGGGTGGACAGACAGTTTTGGTCTGTTTCCTGTCTTAGGTTGGTAATATACTTGCAGCAGGTTCTTACCCGTCATTGACTACTTCTCCAGCATTCTAAGCCAAATGTTTGGGGAGAGCCTGCTTCCAAAGCCGCAAAGGCCTGTGCAATGACTACTTTATTGCGCTGATGTTGGGCAGGAGCCTACACATAATTCAGAGCATAATTATAATCCCCCCACATAGAAATAGGCCAAACCCTGCCACCCCTGCCCATTCTTTGAAGTGTGAGATGGCAGCAGTAATCCAGGTAGGCCAGTCCTTCCGCAAGGGAGGCAGTCCACTCTAGTAGAGTTCACGGTGACAATAGCCATACGAAGTTGGTTCATCAAGCTGTCAATTCTCCAGTCCAATTACCTAAAGATATCTAGACAATTGGTAGACAAATTTGTGCCCTTTGAAGTTTTGATATTGGATGTGGTCACACATAGGCCAGAGATATTTCCATCCAGCCAAGCTGGGCTAGTGCCATAGTTCAAATGTAGTGAAGTATTCCAAAAGGTAAAAGGCCGTTAATTGTCCAGCGTACTCCCGTGACTGGCATCCTGTCCAAGGGGGCAAAAGCTGTTTCCCTCCGGCCAATACAGAAGGGTGACCATTAGGTTGAACTGGACCCTTTGCTGAGAGATAGGCCATATCATTGGCCCTCCCAGGCGTATCAGGGGCATCAAACCATGTAGCAGTTTGATTATACATTTGAACACATTCTGAGCTGTCATTTAAATTACTTACCTTATGGAAGCACAAGCTGCCACTTAATATGAAACTTTTTTTTTATTAATGTTAGCTAGATCTATATGGCAAATAGGGTACATCTAAAGATGGATTAGTACTAAAGAGGCGGGGAAAGGTTTTAGCATCATGACGAACTGGCATTGGCCTTGGGAACACCGGCAGTATCCCCCAGCTGTCCTGGGATTCCAGAGATTTGCCTGCCTCTGCCTTCCAAGTGCTTGGATTAAAGGCAAGCAGCCACCATGCCCAGCTACAATTTCCCCTTGTAGGGCGTAACAACAGCCTTTTAAGGCAAACATCAGCACCCTTTTTCTTCTCTATATAATACAGATATACATAAGGCCGAACAAATCCACACATTTATGGAAAGCATTAAGCATTTGTTGTATGGAAGATTTTTTAGTTCTAATCTAGTAGTACAGAGTCACAGAGCATATTTTTAACACTTAACTTGTCAGGTTTATTGAATATGGTTATGTTTTTAACTCCTGGAATAAATAGGTAGCTGTTTTTAAATCTCTATGACAATATTAATTGAAATAGCTCTGGTTAAGCATTGATATTTAGAAAAAAAGTAAAAATCAATGTTTATTGTTGCTTTTTGCCATTTGGTTAGCATTTACACAAAGGCTTTGATCTTCAGAATACCCTGGATTCAGTAGAAAACCTTTTAAATGAAGTTTTGTACAATAGAAACTTCAGCAGTCAAAATTTAAGACTGTAAAAAAAATACATGCAAAAAATACTTTTCTGAAAACACTTAACTTTGAACAAAGCACCAAACTACACAAACGCAGATTGGGAACATTTGCCTCATGGCATGTCGCAGCCTCCAGGGAACAAAAGGAGGTGGAGGATTTCCACAATGCATGGCGGGGAGCGAAGGCAGGAGAGCGGGAGAAGCTATGGGACCTGTTTACTTTCAGTTTAACCTTTTCTTTCGCCGGGTGGGGTGAAAGTGTTCATTTTGTACCGGGCTGCTTCCTCCTCTAATTCCTCCTCCTCAGATAGCGGTAATTTTCATTAGAATCTGAATCATTATGTCAGGGCTTGTAGGTCTCTAAATGGTATAAGGTACCTTTATTAATAATCTCGCTAGCATCCTCTTTTTTTCTTTGAATGCGCATCTAACCTTTCACATCCGTTTGTTTCTGAATGCTTTCCTGAAGGTCCGCAAGGGCTTGTTGTCCTTCCCTAATTTCTTTTTTACAGTTTGATCGTCCCAGCAAGAGAGATCAACAATGGTACAAGGACAATTACAACAGCCAATAAAATAATTAGGCAAGCTTCCAATCCCTCTAGATCATCAGAGAAAAGACATATCTCTCAGAACTAACTTTAAAATTACAACCTGAGCGCAGTTCTGAATCCACTTCGGAAGTCGAAGGGTCCTCTTGGCGCCAGCTCCTGGGTCTTCGGCACCACTTGTCGCGGTCCCAGGTTTCGGCACCACTTATCACGCGCAGCAGTCTCGCCAGCAAGAACTTCACGTGGACAACAGGATTCTTCTGCAGCAGTATTTATTGTGCACAGCTCTTTTGTGAGAAGGACCCCGAAATGGGGCAGAAGCACTGCTTATATAGCAGTCTAGAGGGCTCGTGTATGCTCTGGATTGGTGCAGTGCCCTGATGCCTCATTAGCATGCCCAAGGCGCGGGCTCAGCCCGGGCTCAGAGAGCATGGGCTCGGAGAGTAGTAGTCATGTGCAGTTTCTCCAATGCAAAGGCAACGGCGGGAAGCGGTTTGTAGTGAATCAGGAAGTCGGCGCCATCATAGGGCGTGGTACAGCACACATTGTTTGTGTGGTAGGCTGCCAACACAAGATAACACCCAGCTAAGCCTCAAATTTTTGAAAGGAAAATAATGAATGGGTTTTCTACTCCAAGGAGTCCAGGGCAGAGAAAAGCTGTAAATGTGGTTGAAGTAGGCCAGGGTCCATCTCAAACTTGCAGCCAAACTTGGCAGTTTCATTCACATGGTACCAGCTTTAGAGGCATGAAGGATACAAGAGTAAAGTGGTCGTCAGTTCTTCCTCCAAGGTTTCAGAGAGCTGATGAGTGTGAGAATTGCTACTGATGGAGGCACCAGTTTCCCACTGTTGGAGGCACCAGTTTGCCACTGATGGAGGCACCAGTTTGCCACTGATGGAGGCACCAGTTGTCCAGTGCTGCTGCCGATGTCAGGGGCTGGTTGGCAACCAGTTGCTGATTAAGACTGCAAATTGGGCTGGAGAGATGGCCTAGTGGTTAAGAGCACTGACCACTCTTACAGAGGACCCAGGTTCGATCCCCAGCACCCACACGGCGGCTGAGAACCGTCTGAAACTCTAATTCCAGGAGAACTCCAGTTCCAGGGGAATCCAACATGCTCTTCTGATCTCCGCGGCATTGCACGACATGGGTGCACACACTTGCATGCAGACAGCACATTCATATACATACAGAAATAAAAAAAAAATAAAATAAATAAAATAAATACTGTGAATTAACCAAAAGCTATTCTGAAAGGCTGATGACCTTTGAGCAGCAGTCAACAACTACAAAACAGGTTATTTTACAGCCCACAGGCTGTGAAGTTAGTGACTCCACAGGCTTCACACTGGTAGGTGAACCCAGTCTAAGGGTTGGTTACCCTTTGCTCAAGAACCTTGCTATGTAGCCTCACCCAAGCTAAAGTATTGATTATCCTTAGAGTTTTACCACTGGCTTAGGGAGAAATGTACCCCTTTAAAGGGCCTTTACAAATCAATGGGGCTTGGCTAGAAAAGATGGCACCTGAAGGAAGTAAGGTAGGCATGGTCAAAATTGTTTTAAAAATCTGCTGAATTGCCCTAGCTATTCCCTCACTCGTGGACAGCTAGTGGACAGCCCATGCTGGCCATTAAAACTGCTTGGAATGCAGCCTGTATTGCCTTGGGCCTTAAGTTCATTGGCTGTCCATTTCGTGCCCTAGGCATCTCTTTGTGATGCTTGCCTATATAACTGTCATGCTCCCTACAATAAACTGAGATCAGCTTGACCAAACTCCCTGTTGTGTCTGATTGTCTCCCAGGGGAGGGAGGCTGTGGGGAGAACAGCATACTCACCTTTCCCTGATCCTCAGCACAAGAAATTCTCCAGAACTGCCCACAGGACAGAGCTGGAACTAAGAGAATTTCCCTGCACCCCTTAACTGATTGAGCTAGCTAAGACCCCACTTGTAGATCTGATAGATCCAAAATTACCCAACACCGAAATCACACGTCAATTAACAGACCTGGAGATCCTGTCAGCTGGCAGTGAAAATTCATTTATTGCATACAGTGCATCTCTTATATAGCAAAAATTATGTCATCTCCTGCAGCCAATCCCAGACCCTTACATAGTGATCCTTGTATACATCACTTGCTGCTGCTCTGTCCTACATCATGTGCTGGGTCATGAGTTGAATCATGAGCTGCTCTCTCAAGGGGCATGGTAAGAGAGGTCTCATGATTCCCACCTGTACCACTGGGAGATGCTAGCTGGAAAGCTACCTCATTCATACTTGACTCAAACTGGATTGTCCCACAGCAGAGGCTAGGCAGAGTGTAGCAGGGGCATCCTTGCATAAAGAAGGCTCTGATAAGCCATTGAGTGAAGCTGTGAAGGTGAAGTGTGGTCATCACTGGAGAAGCCAAAAAGATATTAGAGATGCTAGAGATGTGATATTTGCCAAGGAGAGCTCCAAACAGGGAGTTGTACCAGCATAATAAAGAGATGTATGTTGCACACAAAACTGGAAGAGCTGAGCCATTCAAGCCCAGAAGACACATGTGGAGTTACTGGAGTTAGTGTTTGCCCAGCTGGTTTTTTACCTTGTTCTGGTCCTATCTTTCCTCACTATGCCTCTATCCTTCTCTTTTGGAATGGGAATGTATATTTGTTTTCACTGTATGTTGGAAGTATGTAATTTATCTTTTGATTTCACAGGAGTGTACAGTTAAGAGATTGGACTGGGTGTCAGAAAAGACTCTGGACTGTAGACTTTTGATTAATATTGAGACTGATAAAGACTATGGGGGCTTTTAAGGTTGGACTGAATGAATTTTGCATTTTATATGGTCATGAGCCTATGGGCACCAGGGAGTGGAATGTGGTGGTCTGAATGAGAATGTCCCCCATAGGCTTCAAGTATTCAGAGATTTTTGTCACCAGTTGATATTGCTGTTTTGGGAGATCTTTAGAAGGTGTGGCCATGCTGGAGGAAGTATGTCACTGGGGTGGGCTTAGAGAGTTTAAAAGCCTTGTCAGTCTCCAGTTGCTCCCTCTGCTTCCTGTGCCCACTTGGAGATGTGAACCTCAGCTTTCTGCTCCATTTCCTGCCCCAGTGCTTCCCCACCACAATGGACTCTAATTCACTTGAACCATCAGTTCATAAGTTCAAATAAACTCTTCCATTTATAAGTCCCCTCGGTCATGGTGGTTTTATCACAGCAGCAGAAAAGTGACTAATACCAAAATTGGTACCAGAGAGTGGGCTATTGCTGTGACAGATTTGATCTTGGGGTTATGGGGGAGGATCATGGAAGCATTTGGAAATATGGGTTGGACAAGTCATTGAGTGCCTAAGAGTTTGTTGCTATGGAGCTTGGAAAAGTTACAATGAAAGCATTGCAAATGATGGAGGTCTGGCTTATGAAGCTTCAAAGGGAAGCAGAGACCATCAGGGCTGTTTGCATGAAATTTTTGAATTAATAATCCATGGGTTCTGGTCAGCTGGAGCTAAAGAATCAGCTGTAAGTAACAAGAGAACAGAACCTGAAGTGAAATCTTTGTTGTACCAGAACAATTGATGCTGGTAAGATGGGGCTGAAAAATCAGCTGAAAATAAGATAAGATCAGCATTACTGTGGTGAAATATGAGAAGAATTGCTTCAGCACACAGAAGCTATGGTCCAGAGGGGGGCCTGAACCTCCATCTCAAGCAGGAAGCAGGGCTTGGTAAAGTGGGAGAGTCTCCTATATGGTTCTGGTGTTGAAACGTGAAGGGGTCACAGAGAGCAGCTTAGGCTTGGCACTATGAAAGGCCAGGAAAGGCAACTGGTAAAAGTGCTCCATGGTTGCAGTGAAGAACCCAGTATTTCAGGGGTCATGAAGAGAAGTAAGGTGAGGCTTGGCAATATAGGATGCCAGAAAAGCCCATGGGTGAAGGTGGAGACTCAGTTTCAGTGGAGACCACAGATTTGGGGAAATGCCAAGACTATGAGATGACCACCAAGAGCAGCAGCAAGTGTGGAATGTAGCTGGCCTGAGCCAACCAGATGAAAATACTAAGTCCAATTAATGCCTAAATAAAAATTTAATATAAAGAAAACCAACCAATAAATACAAGCAACATTTACACAAACCCAATTCACAAACATATGTTTCCAGTTTTACACACATAGGGAATTTGGTTGTACTCCAAAGTCTCAAGTCAGCCTGGAAAGACCTGCACCAAATGAAAGTCCAGTCTGTATCTGTCATGATCTCATGATTTACCCCCATCTCCTCAGCCCTTACACTCTGATGCACCCCTTCTTCCGAGAGTAGTTCCTAGGCCTTGGGGAAAGGGGCAAGATTGGGTGAGAAACAAAATAGGCCATTTTTCCTTTGAAGTGTGTATTAGTTACTTTTCTGTTGCTGTGATAAAACACCATGACCAAAGGAGCTTATAAAAGGAAGAGTTTATTTGAGCTTACGATTGACGGTTCCAGGGAAATAGAGTCCATTGTGGCGGGAGGCATGGAGGCTGGAGCTGGAGCAGCATGCAGAGGGTCACATCTCGCAATGAGCACAGGAAGCCAATAGAGCAACTGGAGACCACGAGGCTTGCTAAACTCACTAAGCCTGCCCCCAGTGACATACTTCCTCTAGTACGGCCATACCTTCTAAGACCTCCAAAAACAGTGCCACCAACTGGAGATAAAATGTCTGAATACTTAAAGCCTATGGAGGACACTCATTCAAACCACCACATTCCACTCCCTGGCCCCCATAGGCTCCTGACCATATAAAATGCAAAATGCATGCAGTCCAACCTTAAAAGTCCCCATAGTCTTTACCAGTTTCAATGCCATTCAAAAGTCTACAGCCCAAAGTCTCTTCTGAGACTTAGGCCAATCTCCTAAATTGTAAGCTCCTGTAAAATCAAAAGACAAATTACATACTCCCAACATACAGTGGAACCGAATACACATCCCCATCCCAAAATGGAGGAATAGAGGCATAGTGAGGAAATACTGGACCAAAACAAGACCAAAAACCAGCAGGGCAAATGCCAAGTCCAGTAGCTCCACATGCAACTTCTGGAACTTGACTTCCAAAGGGCTTAGATGGCTCAGCTCTTCCAGCTTTGCTTGCAACATAACATCTCTTTCTCGTAGGCTGGTAGCCACTCCGATATGTCAGCTTCTCTTGGCACAATATCTCACAGGTCTGGCATCTCAAAATGTCTTCTGCGGGTCTCCGCTGCCAACAGATTCACTTCACAGTTAATACCACTTGCCTATCAGAGCCTTTTTTCTTTATTCAGTGGACACCCCTGCTCCACTCTGCCTGACCTTGAGCAGCTCTATGAAACTGTGGAGGAAAAAGCTGATGACCCCTTCCCTCTTTCAAACTTCATGCCTCTAGAGCCCCAAACCACGTGAATGAAATTGCTAAAATCTGGCTGCAAGTTCAGGATGGACCCTCCTATTTAACCACATTTGCAATTTTCTCTGCCCTGGACTTGTAGAGTAGAAAAACGTTAGGTATTTTCCTTTCAAAAGCTGCGAGGATTAGCTGGGTGTGGTCTTGCCCTAGAGGTATGATTCTCTTTTGTTTACTTGTAAATCTTCCAGGCCTCTCTTAATCACTTTAGTCTCACTTTATGAAAGGGAAGCTCTCCTTCACAAGCCTTGGCCAACCTTTAATCTTCCTAGTGCACTTTCAGATCCAAGCTTGTAACATTCTGCATTTCCTTCTCCCATTTGCTCTTTTTCACTGTCAGACCTGTATAATATTCACCATTAAAAGCCATGCCACCATTTCTACATAGGCTGCCTTGAAATATCCTCTGCCAAGATTATCTAGTCCATTGCTTTTCAAATTAGGATCAGGAAAGCATCTGGGCTGTGGGAAAACTGCTGCAAGACTCTTTATCAAAATAATCACCCAGTTGCTGCCTAATCTTTATTTTTCCCTGGAAACTACATTTTTTTGCAGCCGTGCTTTTTCCAGGCTTCTACTAAAAATGGCCCCTTAAGCTCTGCTTACAGGATAGTCAACAAGCTTTTCTAGCCCAAGGTTCCAAAGTCTTCCACATTTCTCCAAAATCCACATGGTCAGGTTCTTCACAGCCAACACTCCACTCCTGGATAACCAATAAACTGTATTAGGTCACTTTTCTGTTGCTGTGATAAACACCATGACCAAAGGAACTTATAAAAAGGCAAGAAGTTTTTTATATTGTTAGCTTACAACACAGTTCATAATTGAGTCCAATGTGGAAGGGAGCATGGTAGGCCGTGGAGCGGAAAGCCAAGTTCATCCAGAGCAGAGGGTCACATCTCACATGAGCACAGGAATCAGAGAAGAAAAACTGGAGGACCACGAGGCTTGTTAAACTCACTAGCCGACCCCCAGTGACAACTTCCTCCAGCATAAACCACATGTCCTAATACGTCCAAATCCACAGGCCACCCAACTGGGGGAGACAAATGTCTGAATACTTTAAAGCCTATGGAGACACTCTCCATTCAAACCACCACAAAGGTGACACATCAGATTCTCAGGTCTGTCCAAGCTTTGTTTTCCCATGTGTAGGCCAGCTACATCAAGGGTCCCTTTCTTAATTCTACTAATAAAACACAAATAAGAAGTATAGGCATTTACAAAACATTTATTATCATGACAAGTTTCGTTATGGGCTCAGGCATAAATGTTTCAATGGTATTTTATGCTAAGAACTGTGGCTTTTGTGCCATGGGATGACAACAAATTTCTTTTGTGCCCTAAAATGTCTCCTAGTTACTAGAGAGAGCAAGCTTATGTTATTAACCATGTGCACTTCCACCAAGAAACAGGCTTTATCTGGCCAATTAAAATTTTGGGGTACACTGATATTGGGCTGCTCTTCATAACACTGTGCTCTTCATAGGCTAGTAAGGTGTAGCATGGAGTCTTGTTTATCTCATGAGTACATTTTCCTTTCAGAGGTATACATAACACTCTCTGGGAACATCAAGGCCAACTGTCTATTTGCCAGGTAAGGTCTCTAAACATCCTTTTCATGCCAACACCATGTTTTCAACAGAAGGGTCTTATCACCTATTTTTTGGGTATTCCCCAGCATTGTTTTTTTTTTTTGGGGGGGGGGGGTAGGACCCTCTGGCCAACAGGTCCTTGTTAAAAGTAGTCCATAACTGTTATCATAAGGTTTTATCCATCCATTTGGCTCACATGAATATAAAATAAAATAAAATAAAATAAAATCTAGAGGTAGGGCAATTATCTGAAGGGATAGACACAAATGCCCATGTTACCATACCTTTTAGATGTATAGACAAATCAACTCCTATAGTAATAAGTTTTATTTAACCATTAAGCTTTTAATATTTTACAACTATACCTGGACTTGGTACCTCTCCTTAAGTAATTATTAGGGATTAAAGCATATCCCTCCATATCACATGCCTGTTAGTTAAAAGAAGCAGCCAAACAGTTCCCGTAAGGAGCCTAACATATGAGTCTAAACCTAGATAGATGCCAGCAGGAACAACTATGTGTGTTGGATCACTGTGAAATGATCTTTTCTCAGACTTCTAGAATTCTTTTTTGATGTTTAGGTGGGCCAATCTTTCTGCTGGTGGCTTCTGGTCCATTTTTATAGGCCAAAACCAGACACATTTCACAGGCACCCAATTTGGTCATGTCTCTGTCTGTAGAAGCATGCAACCAAATCTTCTTCCTATGTTAGTAAAGAATTGGGGTTGTTACTTTCCATTTTAAAATTGAAAAATTGACAAAACCTTAGAGAATACTCTATTTAACTGTATCCCAGAGGAAGCCAAATTACCCTCCTGTTTTGTATTATCACAATGAATAGGACAGTCTTTTTTGTTTTTTGACTTTTAAATTTTGATCTATAATATTTAAAAGGCAGTTGTACTCCATACACATAAGCAGGAACCAATTTGTAAATGTCTATTAAGTCCATTTAAACTGCCTCTTATTGTACTGTATACTGTTGGTTTAAGGAGATAAAACCCAGTCTTTTGGAGCCAAATTATCTTGTGGGCAAATGAAATGTCACAGGCAATATTATACAATACAGAACATATAGAGAACACCTGAATAGATTAATTCCAAAATTGTCACTAGAAATCTAGTACAAATGAGGAGTAAAACAAATATTAATACCAATCTGTATTCCCAACAACCTTAAGTGTATTACCATTTTATACAAAAATATTTAACCAACTTTATTTAATATAGGCATTATCATTTTTACTAAAACATTAAAAGCCATATAATGTGCAGACAAAGCTTCAGAAAAAATGAACACCATTTAAATAAACCTTGACTAGACAAATATTTTGTTTTTAAAACTACTACTTGATTGAACTATAACCTAGGAAAAGCAAGCTTATTTATATAATTTTATCCTTTACATATTACAAAAAAATCCTATAGGACTTTATTAATTGTATTCAGTGTTTTATATCTTTATAAAAATTTTTACCAAAGTATCTCATATGAACATGGAAGAGTTATTTTAAACACATTATTTTAAACTACAAAATTTACAAACAAGTTTAAAATTACCAATTTTATTTAAACATTTGGAGATGTTTTATCGAAGCTTGGCAAGAAACTTTGTTCTAAAGATGTTTCACCTAGTTTTTAAATATTATACAGATAGGAGCTGGAGAGATGGCTCAGCAATTAAGAGTCAACTGCTCTTGCAGAGGCCTGGGTTCAATTCCCAGCACCCACATGGTAGTTAAGAACCATCTTTAAATACAGCTCTGACCTCTGTGGCAATGCACAACATGAGTGCACCAACCTACCTGCAGACAGAACACTCATACACATAAAAATAATAAATAAAAAATTAAAAAATATATTGTACAGATAAAATATATTTGAATATATCCTAGAATTGAATTTGGAGTAGAAGTAATTATTTTTCAAATACTGACTTATATACTTAAAGACTAAAAATCTCTATTACATTCTAATATTATGAGAATATGTTGGAATTTTTGTCTCAGGTATTGAAGGACCATAAACAGTAGGTGGAAATATATACCTTGGAAAATATTTAATTTTTATTACACAATTCTAATTTTACATGTCACCCTTAAATAAAGACAAATAAAATATAGTCACACAACTATAACCTTTGTTGAAATCAATTTATCTATTAGCTGTTTGACTACATAAGCAGACCTGAATCTGGGATGGAAGGGTCAGTTCCAACCCAGAGTCATCCTTTACTGAGTTTAAACAATATGTAAATACATGCTAACAATTTATAGAAAACCGACCTTCAGGTTCCAATGCACAGTGTGGGTGGACATAGACTAGCAGCCAGCACAACACCAGTGTGTGACCAGTGCACAGTATTGGTGGATGTAGACTCATGGCCAGGAGAGCACCAGCATGCACTGAGTGTAGGGCGTGGTTGGATGTAGACTCACAGCACCAAACCTGCATGCACCCAGGTGAGAGGTGTAATAGAGCCTTGGTGATTTTCACACCTCCCCCCAACCATGGAGACTTGATATCAATCAGGAGTCTCTTAACTTCAGGTTCCAGCATGCATTGTAGGTGGATGTAGACTAATGGCCAGCAGGCCAAAATAGCAACACCCCCACACACACACCCTGCACTCAACCTGGTGGAGCTGTGGTACTGAGGATAGTAGGCACAGTATTAGTGATTTTAGTCTGTGCAGCCAATGTGGAGATGCCAGAAGCACAACAAAGAAACAAAGAAAAAAATCCACATTCCAAAGACACAAAGAAAAAACAACATGGGAAAAGCTCATAATAAATCCACACCAAACTCTACCAACCCTACAGAGAAGATTCCTACAGTGAGATTTCTCTGGAAGGAAACCAAGACATGGACTTTAGAAGAACAATCGAAGACATATGTAAAGAAATCAAAAAATATAAAGAACAAATCAGAGAACTGAAGGGAGAAAACTACAAAGTCTGGAAGGAAGTGGAAATGCTGAAAAGATCCCAGGATGAAATGAAAAAAAGAAATTGACCAATGAACCAAGGAGCTACAAGATGATAATGACAGGCTCCAGAAGGAAGTGGAGGTACTAAAGAAATCACAGGATGAAATGAAAAAAGAAACTGAACATTCATCCAATCAACAGGAAAGAATGGGAAAAAGACTCAGAAGCAGAATGGAAGAAGCAGAAAAAAGAATAACAGACCTGCAGGATAACATGGAGCAACTAGAATGCTCAAGTAAAGATTATGGAAAATTTTTAAACACACTAGACTGGAACAACCAGGAAATGTGGGACAACATGAAAAGACCAAACCTCTGCATCATAGGCATAGAGGAAGGAGAAGAATCCTAAGACAAGACTATTGACCAGATCTTCAACAGGATGATAGAAGAAAATTTCCCCAAACTGAAAAAAGACAAGTCCATACAAATACAAGAAGCACATAGAACAACAAATAGACAAGACTAGAAAAGAAATTCCCCACCCCATAAAATTATTAAAATGCTAGATGCTCAAAACAAAGACAAGATACTGAAAGCCGCAAGAGAGAAACAGCAAGTTACAGATAAGGGGAAACTCATCAGAATTACAGCTGACTTCTCAGTGGAAACTATGAAAGCCAGAAGAACGTGGACCAACATTTTTCCAGTGCTAAAGGATCTTAGATGCCAAACTAAACTAGTATACCCAGCAAAAATGTCAGTTATAATTGAAAGAGAAAGAAAAACCTTTCATGACATAAACAAGATGAAAAGAATTCATGTCTAAAAAAACCCAACACTTCAGAAAATCTTTGAAGCAATCCAAAGAACAGAGGAAAGGATCAACTCTACATAAAAAATTAAATAGATAAAGTAACAAAAGCATAACAGAGTAAATACAAACCTACACCAAGAATGCAAACAAAAAATAAGGTGAAAGAAAACAGCACATATCTCTCAATAATAACCTTAAATATTGTCTAAACTCCCCAATCAAAAGACATATACAGGGAGAGTGTATTAGGAAACAGAGTCCTTCTATATGCTGTCTACAAGAAACCCATCTCACCCTCAAAGACAGACATCACCTTAGAGTAAAAGGTTGGAAAAAATATTCCAAGCAAATGGTACTAAGAAACAAACAGGAGTGGCTATTCTAATATCAGACAAAATAGATCTCAGAGTAAAACTCATCAGAAGAGTCCAAGAAGGTCATTACATCCCTATGAAAGGAACAGTTAACTATGAAGACTTCACAATCCTAAATGCTTATGAACCAATTGTTGTGCACCTAAATTTATAAGCACTGCTCTGCAGAACCTCAAGACACAGATTAATCCTAGCACACTAATAGTGGGAGACTTCAGTACCTCAGTGAGCCCCTTGCATAGAACAAAAGGACAAAAAGTAAACAGACAGTCATCTGAACTTAACAATACAATACACCAAATTATCCTCACAGACAGCTACAGAATATTCCCACCACCAAACACCAGAGAATATACTTTCTACTCAACAAGTCACAGAACACTCTCTAAAATCAACCACAAAACTGGACACAAAATAAATCTCACCAAATACAAAAGGATTGAAATTATTTTATGCATTCTGTCAGACCACAATGCAATAAAGCTCAATATTAAAACCAGAATAAGCCCTACTAGATCCAAGAACACATGGAGACTAAACAACACAATCTTGAATAATTAATGGATAAAGGAAGAAATAAAGAGTAAAATAAAAGTATTCATGGAACTGAATGAAAAAGAAAACACAACAAAACATGTGTGATATATTAAAAGCAGTCTTAAGAGGAAAATTTATAGCCCTAAGTGCCCACATCAAAAAAACAAAAAGGTAACACATAAATGATCTAACACTGCAGCTAAAAATACTTGAGAGACAACAACAAATGAACCGTAAACCCAACAGACAGGAAGAAGTAACAAAAATCAGAGCAGAAATCAATGAAATAGGAACAAAGAAACCAATACAAAGAATCAATAAATCCAAAATCTGGCTCTTTGAAAAGATAAGCAAAATAGACAGAACTCTAGCCCAGTTAACCAAAAGAAAGAAAGAACAACTGCAAATCAATAGTTTTCATGATGAAAGGGGAAACATCACAACAGACAAAGAAAAGATCCAATCCAATCATATGAGAATACTTCAAAAACCCATACTCTACTAAATTTGAAAACCAAGAAGAATTGGATGAATATCTGAAATCCTGGGAACCAACAAAGCTTAACCAGGAAGAGATTGACAGTTTAAACAGACCCATAGTATTTGAGGAAAGTGAAGATGTAATAAAAAATCTCCCAATTACAAAAAAAAAAAAAAAAAAGCCTGGGTCATGATGGTTTCACAGCAGAATTCTATAAAACATTTAAAGAGGTCCTACAACCCTTACTACTCAAACTGTTCAAAGGGATACAGAACAGAGGGGATTCTCTAAAATTCTTTCTATGAAGCCAGCATCACTCTATTACCAAAACCAGGCAAAGATAAAAAAAAACAAAAAAAAAACTATAGACAACCTCATTAATGAACATAGTTTAGTTGCAAAATTTCTCAACAAAATACTTGCAAATCACATACATACATAAATCAATAAATATCATAAAACATAAATGAACTGAAAGACGAAAACCACACAATCATCTCAATTGTTGCAGAAAAAGCCTGTGACAAGATCCAGCATCCTTTCATGTTTAAAGTTCTAGAAGGAATTGGACTGAAGGGAACATTCCTAAATATAATCAAAGCCATATATAGCAAACCCACTGCCAACATCATCCTCAATGGAGAAAAACTGGAACCAACTCTCTTAAAGGTGAAAATTTGGCAAGGCTGCCCCTTATCCCCACTCCTCCTCAACATGGTGTTTTAAATGCTTGTGAGGTCAATAAGACAAGACAAGGAAATTGAACCCCTACCTCTCACCCTGTACAAAAACCAACTCCAAGTGGATCAAAGATCTCAAGCTGAAACCCAAAACCTTGAAGGTGATAGAATAAAAAGTTGGCAACAACCTATAAGACATAGGCACAGGAAAAGATTTTCTAAATGAGAAACCAGCTGAGCAAGAAATAAGGTCAACAGTTGACAAATGGGACTTCATCAAACTCAAAAGCTTCTTTACAGTGAAAGAAACATTCAAGGAAGTGAAGAGAAAACCCACAGAGTTGGAAGAAATCTTCACCAGTAATATACCTGACAGACCATTAACATCCAGAATATATGTACTACTCAAAAAACAAAAAAGTAAGAAAACAAATGACCTACTCAAAAGATGGAGTAAAAACCTGAACATAGACTTCACCAGTGAGGAAGTAAAGATGGCTGGGAAACATCTTAAAAAGTGTTCAACATCATTATAATAATTAAGGAAACAAAAATTAAAACCACTCTCCAATATCATCTCACTCTTATATGACTGGCTAAGATCAAGAAAGCAAAAGACACCAAATTCTGTAGAGGTTGTGGGGAAAGTGGAGCACTCATCCACTGCTGGTGGGAATGTAAACTTGTATAACCATTATGGAAAGCATTGTGGAGAACTCTTAAAAGACTCAAAATAGCCTACTACCTGACCCAGTCATACCATTCCTGGGTATATACCCACAATATTCATCCCACCACAGAGATGCATGCACAGCTATGTTTATTGCAGCTCTCTTCACAATAGTGAAGAGCTGGAACCAACCCAAATGCCCCTCAACAGAGGATTGGATGTCAAAAATGTGGTACATCTACACAATGGAGTTCTATGCAGCATCATGAACTTTGCAGGTAAATGGTTGGAACTAGAAGCCATTATGCTAAATGAAGTAACACAGTCCCAGAAAAAACAAATGGCAAATGGTTTCCCTCATTTGTGGATGCTAACACTAAATCCCCAGTTGAAAGGCAAGCTGTACAACATTATCATTATATATCTTTTTATCTGAAAGGAACTGTGTTGTTATGATATAAATCTCTTAATGTCTCTAGAATAAACTTACCACTTATTTTCAGACTCTGTATATGGGTGGAATGTATGTATTCATATTTTAGAGTAATATAAAATTAAAGGGGGGGATGTGATTTCCTAAACATATTTTGGAATTAACATCCAGTTTATTCCTGGAGGTCATAATTTTGATTCATATGTGACGATTATATAGACATTTCCTGGAGCAATACAAAGGGGAGGGAAAAAACAACAACATAAAGACTGGGTTAAAGAACTAACTGATACAGTTAAACTCCTCCCCAAACAACAAGCCTCTGCAGGGAAAAACTTTGGATAGACTGAGAGAAAGATACAAGACATGTATGGCAGAAGGCATGAACGGGGGTGGGATGGGGGCAGAGAGAGGGGAATGTGTCTAAACTGGACTGAAAGATAATGAATGAAATACACAATTCATCATAAAAGTATTAAATAATAAAATAAGACAATTTTGAAAATTCAAAAAATTATATAATAACAAATAAAAATTGTCAATACCAAAAGATGTAAATAGTCTCTATGAGTTTAATATATCCATTTTTTTACTGTTGACTTTTCAATAGACACAAACCTATAAAGTATTGTAAGAGAGGCCCACACTGACTCCATTTTGAGTATAGCCACCATTTTAAGCAATTACTGAAACCTGCCCAATTCAGGGAAAAGGTCAATTGCTCAAGGTCAGTTGCTCAGGCCTCAAGAACAGCTAATAAAATTTAAACTTGTCTAAATATAACTGTTGATTCTGTTGATATGTGAGGACAGGTAGACTGACTTAACATTTCCTCTTTCCTGTCCCAAGATTGTATCTAAAGATAACCTTTGGTATGTGGGGGCAGGTGGGCTGACCTAACCATGAGCTGTAACTCTACTATTATCCAATAGGGCTAGAAGTTACCCAAACCCCACTAAAATTCCCCTAGGCCCTATAGAAAAGGCCTGCGAGCCAAGTTATCAAGGTTGGACCCTTTTCCTTCCCACCCTAGCATGCTGGTTTACTTTTTCCCTGAAATATAAAGTCTTGGTTTTCCATCCTTCTGTGTGTCTGGTGTGGATTCTCAAGCCCTAACAGTATAAGAGATTAAAATTTATTCAAGCACACATGCGCACATGTGGGAATGATATTATATTATTTGATACAAAAAGAGAAACATAAAACAGTCTTATTTTCAAATTCCATTTAAATTGAACTAAGATTTTAATTTATCTTGTTAATGAGAATTTTTAATAATAGTTAGCAAGAAACAATTTGTCAGAGTCAGTGCATTTTGTCAGACCAGGCTGGCCTGAAACTCCCATAGAAATCCTACTGTCTCTGACTCTATTGTGCTGAAATTAAAAGACTGTGTTATTTAAAGTTAATTCTAAAAAACAGTCCAAAGTAAATTACTTCAAGTAAGTGGGGAAATCATGTGCTCAGCTCAGCTGCAGGTGTGCACACAGCAGGCAGGCAGGTGGTACCAGATCACAAGCCACTTGTCCTCTGGGAGCCTGTGAATAAAGCCTTCCAGTGAAATGCATTTAAAAGACCAAAATGGGGGCTGGAGACATGGCCTAGCGGTTAAGAGCGCCGACCACTCTTACAGAGGACCCAGGTTCGATCCCCAGCACCCACATGGTGGCCAAGAACCGTCTGAAACTCCAATTCCAGGAGAACTCCAGTTCCAGGGGAATCCGAAACCCTCTTCTGACCTCCGCAGCATTGCACGACACGGGTGCACAGACCTGCATGCAGACACTACATTCATACACATACAGAAATAAATAAAAAAATTAAAAAAAAATAAATAAAAAAAAAATAAAAGACCAAAATGAATTTTAATGCCTAGGACTTTTAAATTAATCAGTTAATTAATTAAGCACATATTTTCACTTAAAAGATATTTAAGGTACCCTAAACATTTAGGGGGTTAAGTAAAAATATTACATCTTAAGCATGTCAAGATGGAATTTAAATCAACAGATTTTTTTATACAAAATTTAAGTGAATGGTTGTAAATGCCCATAGCTTAAAATTATTTTGAGATACCTAGTCCAAGTGGTGTTAAGTCTTTAGGGCATTTTGTTTGGTGACAGTTGATGGCACTGTTGGTGAGGTGGGCTCTTGACCATCCCTGTTGTTGATGAGGGCTGCTAGTTCAGAGCTTATCACTTTCCAACAGCTACCTGTTAGAAAACTGATTATTTAGAAGCCAAGACTGTGAAGCTGATAGCCCCACAGGCCCGTGAAGCCAATAGCTTCACATTCTACAGACTGATGATCCCTTGCAAGACTTCATGCTGCCTAGCTTCAACCCAAAGGAAGGGACTGGTAATCCCAGAGTTTCAAGACCAGCTAGGGGGTGATGGCCCCTTAAACTGCTGGGTTAGCTGAGAATCTCCAATTATGGATCTGAATGATTCATAATTACATCTGCAAAGAAACACTTGAGTGGATGAAACAGATTAGGTTAGGTAGGAAGCATCATAGAGGTCTAAAGACACCCAAGAATCCCACAAAAACCCAAGAGTGGACACAATTCCATCCAGAAACAGGTTGAAACAATGATAAAGGCTTTTAGAATGAAGACCAAGACAGATTGAAAAGGTTAGAAAAGTTTTCAGTATTAATTCCTTAACTTTCAAGAGGGTGTCTGCAGTGGTGAAAAGCCCTGAATTTGCATTACAGAAGCATGGGCTCTAGCCTTTCAGCTGAGCACCAGAGCAAGCCTGGCAAGAATTTACATATGAAGAGCTAGGCTGTGGATGAGCAGGCCAAGTTGGGAAAGCAGTTTTTAATGGTGGTGGGGGGGAACAATTTTTTTTTTCTGATATTAGAATTCAATGTTTTATTTTAAGCCTGTAAAATTAAAATTATGAAAAATGATTCCAAGTCCAAGCCTGGCTAATAAGGCTTGATGTTAAACTCAGCCTGAAAGTCACTGGATTTCATATCCTGCAGGAATCCCTAGTTAGGAAGCACATGCCTAGGGTACGGGATAGTCATTCCTGATCCATAACAGACTAAGAAAACTGGTGGTTTTTCCACAGATTCCCATGCAAGCTGCTAGCTTTGTGAGTAAATTTGTGGTTTCAGAGCTGATGATTCTCCAGCCCAAAAAGGCCAGGAAATTGTTGACTTCCATGGCCTGCACACAAACTGATGGCTCAACAGACAACCCTGTGGTGAGCCAGGCAAGGAATCTAACAGCCTCCATTGCTTTCAAGTATGCAAAAGGCTTCAGGTTCCAAGGCAGGAATATGCCAGTTTCCTCCATATGTGGAAAACTTCATGTCCCCAGGTTGGCCTCCCATCTGTCCAACCAAGCAGGACAGCCAGCCCCATGGCACAGAGTAGAAATTAAGGAGAGAAAATGATTGATAGTAAAGAGGGAGGATTGTGTGGTTTACATACAAAATTTTTCCAGGATTTCTTCCAGCCCCACATTCAGATTGGATTCTCTACACTAGACACAGCGCAGTTATGCTTTCTCTGGCACTTTGGGCAATTTCACTTATGTACGTGTGTGTGTGTGTGTGTGTGTGTGTGTGTGTATGTGTGTGTGTGTTTATGTGTGGAGAAAGAGAGGGAGAGAGACAGAGAGACAGAGAGAGAAAGAGAGAGATTTGTAATTAATATACATTTTATTTTCAGACTTCATAATTATGGTATATGTGTGACATAAATATAGATGCATATTTTGGAGTAATACAAACTGGAGGGAACAACAACAACAACAAGAGGACTGGGACAAAGAACTAACTGAAAGAGTAAACTTCTCCCCAAAACATTAAACCTCTGCAAAAAAAAAAATCTTTAAAAAAGACTGAGAAAAAGATGTAAGACATGTATGGCAAAATGCATAAACTCAGGTTGGGTGGGAATGAATCTAAACTGGACTGAAAAATGCTGTAGGAAATGAACAAAACTACAAAAAAATCCACTTTAAAAAGGTTCTTAACCAGTATCCATCACTGAGGTCTTTTGTTTTATGAACTGATATTCATACCATGTCTAAAAACATATCAGAATTATTATGCTGAGATGGAAGTTTATAAAGTTTCACTAGAGTTCTGGCTTTGTGTGGCACATTCTTAGTGGACAACACTTGATATACAGCCGATGTCCAATGTTTGTTTACTACATCTGCATAAAATAATGTTCTCAGGCTTTCTTTGTTTTTCATTATTTTATTTTTATGAGTGTGTTGCCTGCATGTAGGTAAGTGTGTCTGATTCATGCAATGACCAAGGAGATCAGAAGATGGTTTCAGATCCCCTGAAACTGGAGTTAGGATAATTACCTGCCATGTGGGTCCTTGGAATGGAAGCCAAGTGCTCTGCAAGAGCAACCAGTGTGGTTTTTGTTTGTTTGTTTCTTTTGTTGTTGTTGTTTGTTTTAACTGTTCATTTTTATTTCTTTTTTTACATTTTTATTGATGTTTTATGTATTTCATACATCACTTTTCATTTCTGTTCAGGCATATTACCCTATCCCTTCCCCAACCCCACCCCATCCCATCCCAGATCATGCATTCTGCCATTACTGTCCTGTATCTTTCTCTCAGTCTTTTTTTATGCTTAGGAATTCACATTTTCCTCCATTAATTTCATATTATTCTAAAATATGGATACATACTCTCCACCCATATACAGTAATTACAGAGTCTGAAAATAATTGGCGGGTGGATTCTAGAGCCCATTGAGAGATTCACATTATAACAACATAGTTGCTTTCAGATAAAAATATAACAATACTGTCATTCAGGTTGCCTTTCATCTGGGGGATTTGGTGTTAGCATCCACAAATGAGGGAAACCATTCTCCGTTTGTCTTTCTGGGACTGTGTCACCTCACTCAGCATAATGGCTTCAAGCTCCATCCATTTACCTGCAAAGTTCATAATGCCATCCTTCTTTATCACTGAATAGTACTCCATTGTGTAGATGTACCACATTTTTCTCATCCACTCATCTGTTGAGGGGCATTTGGGTTGGTTCCAGCTCTTTGCTATTGTGAAGAGAGCTGCAATAAACATAGATGTGCAACAGGGCATGGTGGCACATGCCTTTAATCCTAGCACTTGGGAGGCAGAGGCAGATGGATCTTTGTGAGTTCAAGGCCAGCCTGGTCTACAGAGTGCGTTCCAGGACAGCTGGGGCTATAGGGAGACCCTGTCTCAAAAAGACCAAAAAAAAAAAAAAAAACCCATAAATGTTTCATCATTTCTTTGTGAGTGAGGATGAGTCTTTTGGTGGAATATACCAGGGTGTATGACTGGTTCAGGTGGTAAGCTCATCCGAGTCCTTTAAGCATTCTCCACATGCTTTCCATAGTGCGTGTTGTACAAGTTTGACATTCCACACAGCAGTAGATGATGTTCCCATTTCCCCACAACCCCTCCAGCACTCTTCGTCTTTTGTTTCCTTGATCTTAGCTAGCCATACTGGCGTGAGATGAAATCATGAGAATAGTTTATTTTGCATTTCCTTAATTATTACTGATAGAACATTTTTACGATGTTTCTCAGTCATCTTTAATTCCTCACTGGCAACCAGTGTTCTTAACAGCTGAGCTATTCCTCCAGACAGCCAAAACCTTTCTTAATGATTTAGTTATTCTGTTCTGAATTACTGGTTCAAAGGTCTTACATCCATATTTACCCAGGAACAGACACAATCTTATTGGAATGCTTCATATGCACACACAATGGTACATGTGCACACCTCTTTGTTCTTTCTCCCTGTAGAAGTCTTTGTTTATCTGTTATGATCAGCAGATGAAGGCAGGGGTAATGGGTACAAGTTGATTCTTCATTTTCTGCCCCAGTCTAGATTTTCAGGAATCTCACATTATTTATCTCATATAATTAGACATTTTCCGTTCAATTATCTTTTGAATGCTCTTAAAAAATAAAATTGTTAGCATTTTCTAAGATGTTTCTCAGCCATCTTCAATTCTCCATTTGTGAAATCTCTGTTCAGCTCTTTACTCATCTTTTGATCAAGTCATTTGTTTTCCTGCTCCTTTTTTTTTTTTTTTTAGTAATTTATATGTAATGGATGTTAAGCCTCTGTTAGATGTATCACTGTTGAAAGTTTCCTCCCACTTTGTGGGTTTTCTCTTCAATTTCATGATTGTTTCTTTCACTGTACAAAAGCTTTTGAGTTAAATGAAGTTCCATTTGTTTATTGTTGATATTGTTCCCAAGGCAGCTGCTATCTGATTTAGAAAGTCTTTTCCTAAGCCCATAGTCTGTAGGGTTACTGTGTTTTTTTTTTTATTTTTTCCTTTCTTTCCCTTTTTATTTTTTCTTATTTTTCTTTTTTTCTTTTCTATCTACTTTTATAGTTTCTGATTTCACATTGACATCTTTGATCTATTTGGAGTTAATTATTGTACATGGTGAAAGGTAGGGGTTCATCTCTATCTTTCTACAAGAGGTGATCCAGTTTGGCCAGCACCAATTTCCTGAAGATTCTGTCTTTCCTCCATTGAATCTTCTTGGTCCTCTTGTCAAATATGAGATGCCTGAAATTGCATGGGCTTAGGTTTGGGTCTTCAAATTTGTTTCATTAATCTACAGGTCGTCTTTTGTGCCAGTGCAGGTGTTTTATGACTATAGCCCTGTCTGATATGTTTGAAGTTTAGTATGGTAATCCTCCTGTGTTGCTCTTTTTGTGCTTAGGGTGCTTTGGCTATCTGGGTCTTTTGTTTTCCATATGAATTTTTTTTTTAGTTTTTTTTTTCTATCTGGAAAAACTATGTGGATTTTGATTGGTATTGCATGAATCTGTATATGTATAGTCTGGGTAGGTATGCGACATTTTTTTTTCGGTTATTTGCCCAATCCATGAGCATTGGGATGGTTTTCATTCAACATGTAGTCATTCACTCTCTTCTTAGGGATATAACATTTTTTGTTGTAGAGATCTTTGTGCTTTTGGATTAGGTTTTTCAAGGTGATTTTTCGATTATTATTTATTTATTTATTTATTTATTTATTTATTTATTTATTATATTGTGATGGGAGTGTCTACTGGGACTTCAGCCAGTGTCCATTTATAAAGAGGAAAGTTGGTTCATGCTTCAGAAAAAGGAAGCTGGTCTAGCAAGCCTGACTTTGTCCTCGAGTGGATGGAAGGTAAAATGAAAGCTGAAGGAGCAAGGTGCTACAACCTCCCCCCCCACAAAAAAAAATAACAATGAGAGACTCTGAGGACCAGATCCTCAACTGACTTGAGAAATACAAAAACCATGTTTAATCTGGGCTAACTGTGTGACTAACACTTAAGAAGCATAACCAAAAAAAAGGAACAGTAAAAGGACAGGGGGTAATGGGGGGGGGGTAGTATCTAGAGAATTGTACTGCAGACATAGAACTGAGATCTTAGTAAAGAGACACAAACGAAAAAAGATGAGAGTACTGTATTTGGCCTGTCTTCAATTCTTTACTGGCAAGTGCACAAATCTTGGCTGCCACTGCTATTTCGGTACGCCTCAAACACATGAGACACTACTGTTAATCTTCCAATATGGATGATTGGGACTCATGTCTCTCCACAGACTCTCCAAACCTTCCCATGCCAGCATGGGGGGCTACTGAGATACCCATTGTGGACTAAATCAGCTAAGGAGATGTTAGCCTCCTCAGAATATAGACTGCCATTGGTTTGAATACAGCGAGGCTTGGATCAGGAGGCCAGGCAGGGGGACTCGAGACAAGGACCTGTGCTTTACTGGGACTTCGTGGGTGACCATGGGAGGGAACGACCCCCATGGGGGGAGCAAATGCAAGATCGAATTCGTGTTGGGATGGCAAGGAGAAACCTGCGAGCACTCCCTTGAGCACTCCTTGAAGGAAACAACTGAATCTTGTTAGGAAAAAAAAAAGCCTCCAATGCACGTGATAGGAGTAGGTAGGATGTACGGATAGTTGGCATGATTACGTTGTACTATGTATATATACACTCTGTACATTATGTCTATATAGATATATATATATAATATCTATATATATTATAGCCAATACAAGTTGGAGAGAACAACAACAAAAGAACTGAAAAAAATCTCTGGAAAGACTCGAAAAAGATACAGGACATGTTCTGGCTTGACTGCTAGAGACTTGGTGGGGTGGGGGCATGGCAAAGGAAGCGATTCTAGATTTGTTTAGGAAAGAAATGATGTATGGACCTCTGGAAAAAGTTATGATAAAACAAATTATATTAAAATAAAAATAAATACATAAATAAAATATTCTCTACAATCTACATATTCAGGCAGTTTAAAAATAAAACTTAGACAATAAAAATGATTGCTGGCAAAGTTGTTCATGACTGTAGCTAGCTCTGCTTTAAATAGTTAATGTTCTAAGTGCTTCACAGTACAATGGTACTGAGTATCACTCTTAAACTCCTTGTATATGCATTTGAGGTGTTAGAATATGTTATGAAGATTAAAACCCAAATGTAATCTATTTTAGGAACTATTCATAACCAGGAGCTCACATATGCATAAATTAAAGCTCAGAAAACCATGTCATACATATTTTATAGATACACTATGTTTTTTCAATACAATTAAACCCACTAACTCAATGAATAAATTATGTTTGGTTTGTCATTTTGACCTAACGATGAATATCTATGTGTAACTAAGTCATAATTTAGTTATACACTTTTCTTGCTCATTTTCTAATGAGTTTTAATCTTTTTTTTTTCTTATTTGGCCCACTGAAGATTATGATGTGTGCTCAACTGATCTTCAGCCAACTGTCTCATTTGAAAACAGTGGCAAGGGAATATTAACCACTCTAGAAGTTTCATTACTCTTAACTTGTTACTAATTCTTTTTCTTTAAGAAAACCACGATACTTTTGGGGCTGAGAGATGGCCTAGCGGTAAGAGCGCCGAACCGCTCTTTACAGAGAACCGGGTCTATTCCCCAGCGCACCACATGGCGGCCGAGAGCCGTTCCTAAAACTCCCATTCCAGGAGAAACTCCAGCTCCAGGGGGAATCTGGACCCTCTTCTGAACCTCCGCGTGCATTGCACGACACGGTGTTGCACAGACCTGATGCAGACAGCAACATACAGAAAATTAAAAACAACAACAAAAAAAAAAAAAAAATTAAAAAAAAAAAAAAAAAAAAAAAGAAACAGATACTTGTTTCTGGTGTACATCTCACCACCTATTCAGTTTTTTTTTTTTTTTTTTTTTTTTTTTTTTGTCTTTCGGACAGGGTCTCCCTGTAGCCCCAGCTGTCCTGGAACTCACTCTGTAGACCAGGCTGGCCTTGAACTCAGAAAGATCTGCCTGCCTCTGCCTCCCAAGTGCTAGGATTAAAGGCGTGCATCACCACGCCAGGCAATGTCATCTTTTTTTTACCGCTGTATAGAACTCCATTGTGTAGATGTACCACATGTTCTCTATCCACTCATTGGTTGAGGGGCACTTGGGTTAGTTATAATTCTTTGCTATTGTGAAGAGAGCTGCAATAAACATGGCAAAATGTGGATCCCAAAATATGATTTGGGAAATAACATATAGTTTGTTTGCAGATGACATGATTTTAGTACATATGTGACATACATAAATGCATATGGTGAAAAAATACACATTGGAGGGAACAACAACAACAAAAGAAACAGGACAGTGAACTGACTGAAGCAGTAGAATTCCTCCCCCCCCCAAAAAAAATAATCTTCTGCTTTGAAAAACTTTGAAAAGACTCAGAAGGGAAAACAGGACATGTATGACAGATTGCATGAACTTGGGAGATGATTGCTCATCCATGGTTGTTACTGCTCTTTGCACAATAAGTAGGAAATGAAAAAAACCTAATTGTCATTCACCCAATCAATGGGTAAAGAAAATGTAGTACATTTTCAAAGAAGCTCTGCTCAAATAGTAAGGGGAAAAAAATCATGAAACTTACAGGTAAATGGATTTAACTAGAAATTGTTATCCTAAGTGAGGCATCCATATTCAGAAAAATAAAGGACTTGTTTTCTCAAGTCTAGATGTGAGTATAGGAAAATGGAAAGTAACCATGGTGGGAAAACTAAAGAAGTGACTTGAGAGGGGAGATAGAAGGAAACAGGAGTGATCAGGGGGAGAATGTGGCTACTTCACCTGGGGAAGAAGANGGAAAAAAATCATGAAACTTACAGGTAAATGGATTTAACTAGAAATTGTTATCCTAAGTGAGGCATCCATATTCAGAAAAATAAAGGACTTGTTTTCTCAAGTCTAGATGTGAGTATAGGAAAATGGAAAGTAACCATGGTGGGAAAACTAAAGAAGTGACTTGAGAGGGGAGATAGAAGGAAACAGGAGTGATCAGGGGGAGAATGTGGCTACTTCACCTGGGGAAGAAGAAGAGAGTGCTATACATTGGCAGAGAAAGAAAAGACTAGCAAATAATGTTTAAGTGGTATGAAAAACCAAAGGTAATGAACCATATTTTATCATCCATTCCTTACTTGAGGGACATTTAGTTTGTGGCCCGTTTCTTAGCTAGTAAATAGAACAGCAACAACAAGGATGTACAGGTATCTCTACAGTTAGATGAGCCCTTTGGGGTTATGCCAAGGAGTGGTATTACAGAACCCTTATGGTAGGTTCATTTGTAATTTTTTTTTAGAGTTCTCCACACAGCTTTCCATAGTGGTTGAACGAATTTGCATTCCCAGGAGCAGTGAATGAACATTCTTCTTTCCCTATATTCTTGCCCATATTTGTTCTCTTGATCTTAGCCAGCTTTATTGGGGGTGAAATGAAACATTAAAGTGGTTTTTGTCTGTATTTCTCTAAATACTAAGGATATTGAGCACTTTTAAAGGTGTTTCTTAGGCACTTTTATTTTGTCATTCCAGAATACTCTGTTCAGTTCTATAGCCCATTTTTTTTATTGGGTCATTTATTTTCTTGTTTCTTTGTGTTTTGAGTACTTTGTTTATTCTGGATATTAATCCCTCTGCCAGGTGTTTAGCTGGTGAAGATTTTTTCCCACTCTGGGAATTACCTCTTCACTTCTTTTTCATTCTTTTGCTCTCTAAAAATTTTGTAGTTAATGACAACCAACTTGTTGATTGCTGACTTCAATGCCTGATGTGGTGGTTTGAATGAGTGTCCCCCATAGGCTCTAGGTATTCAGACGTTTGTCTCCAGTTGGTGGCGCTGTTTTTGGAGGTCTTAGAAGATGTGGCCGTGCTGGAGGAAGTGTGTCACTGGGGGCAGGGTTAATGAGTTTAACAAGCCTCGTGGTCTCCAGTCTCTCTCTCTGCTTCCTGTGCTCTTTGCAAGATGTGACCCTCAGCCTGCTGCTCCAGCTGCCATGCCTCCCGCCACGATGGACTCTAATTCCCTGGAACCATCNTAATAATTAAAAAGATGAGAAAAAAAGATTTTAAAAACTCAATTAGAATAAAGAGCAAGAAAACTAATACTAACGTGTTGGTAGAGATAAACACTAAAACTCAATCAATTGACATTAAGAGATATTGACCACAATAAATCCATGGAGAAGACTCTAGGTATCATCGTAGGTCAAAAGAATGACCAAAAGGACACTAAAGCATTAATTTGGTATTACTTGCCAACTAGTGTGGGTTTATGTCGTGATTTAGAAAAACATAAGACTTTAGGATTGGTATGCTATTAAATATGGTAGACATGGGGTTTTACTGAGCTTTAATTATGCATATGTGAAGGCTGGCACTCGATTAATATGGAATAGTTCCTAAATTAGATACAATTTGGGTGATTAATCTTCATAACATATTCTAACACCTCAAATGCATATACAAGGAGTTTAAGAGTGATACTCAGTACCATTGTACTGTGAAGCACTTAGAACATTAACTATTAAAGCAGAGCTAGCTACAGTCATGAACAACTTTTGCCAGCATCATTTTTATTGTCTAAGTTTTATTTTTAACTGCCTGATATATAGTAGATTTTAGAGAATATTTTATTTATTTATAATTTATTTAATTGTTCTTTGAATATAATTTTTTATATTAATACTTTTTTTAGCCTTAGTATTTGTAGAAATACATAGTTATCTCAAACAAATTCTTAATATCGGCTTCCCTTTATAGACTCTATTTGGTTCATGCCGCGACACCCCAAAACATGACTTAATACATAAAACAAAAAATATGTATTACAATATAAAGACTAAATATACAAATACAGATAACAATGAAAATATTCTCTAAAATCTCCCCAACATAATATATCAGCGCCGTTAAAAAATAAACTTAGACAATAAAAAATGAGCTGATTGCGTGGCCCAAAGGTGGGTTCGATGACTTGTAAGCTAGCTCTGCTTCTTTAAATGAGTAATGTATCTAAGTGCTTCACAGTACAATGGTACTGAGTATCACTCTTAAACTCCTTGTATATGCATTTGAGGTGTTAGAATATGTTATGAAGATTAAAACCCAAATGTAATCTATTTTAGGAACTATTCATAACCAGGAGCTCACATATGCATAAATTAAAGCTCAGAAAACCATTTGGTCATACATTATTTTATAGATACCACTATGTTTTTTCAATTACAAATTAAACCACTAACTCAATGAATAAATTATGTTTGGTTTGTCATTTTGACCTAACGATGAATATCTATGTGTAACTAAGTCATAATTTAGTTATACACTTTTCTTGCTCATTTTCTAATGAGTTTTAATCTTTTTTTTTTTTACTTGGCACAATGAAGATTATGATGTGTGCTCAACTGATCTTCAGCCAACTGTCTCATTTGAAAACAGTGGCAAGGGAATATTAACCACTCTAGAAGTTTCATTACTCTTAACTTGTTACTAATTCTTTTTCTTTAAGAAACAGATACTTGTTGGGGCTGGAGGATTATGGCCTAGCGGTTAAGAGCGCCGAACCGCTCTTTCAGAGGACCGGTCGATCCCAAGCGCCCACATGGCGGCCGAGAGCCGGTTCTAAAACTCCAATTCCAGGAGAAACTCCAGCCTCCAGGGGAACTAGAGGACCCTCTTCTGAACCTCCGCGGCATTGCACGACACGGGTTGCAAGACCGTGATGCAGACAGCAACAACAGAAATTTAAAAAAAAAAAAAAAAAAAATTAAAAAAAAAAAAAAAAAAAAAAAGAAACAGATACTTGTTTTCTGGTGTACATCCACCACTTTAACTTCAGTTTTTTTTTTTTTTTTTTTTTTTTTTTGTCTTTTCGAGACAGGGTCTCCTGTGCCCCCAGCTGTCTGGAACTTACTCTTGTAGACCAGGCTGGCCTTGAACTCACAAAGATCCGCCTGCCTCTGCCATCCCCAAAGTCGTAGGATTAAAGGTGTGCGCCACCACGCCCGGCCAACTTCAGTTTTTATAGACTATGGAGAATGAGTTATGCTTTCCGGCCACAAAAGTTGGCAGATGACTCAGATCTGCCTGTTAAAGAGTCTGCAATTTAATGAAAATGAATTAAATTTGAGCTCTGACCCAAGATGAAACTAGGAAAGTAGCTTTCCAACTTTTCTATGATACTGGAAAGCAGAACATTTATTCCCACTTAAATTATTAGTCAGGTAAGGAACGGGACTGATCAGGGTAGTCACTGAAAAAGATTATAGAGAATCAAGGCAATAAGATACAAGAAACCAAAACAGAGTTGGGTCCGTGCTGGTATCTCTTAGTTCTGCTGAAGCTGTGTCATCCTACTGGCTAGTCCTCTACCCTACAGGACTTGCTCCCTCCTCTGGACCTGCCTAGTAGCCATTATTCTAACCAAGATTCTATTCCCAAATATCCATTTTCTGTTCCCTCAATTAGGTCAGGTTGTTATTTCAGCTTCACTGTTAAGCTTTGTTTGTACCATCTGACACAGGAATATAATTCTCACTTTGCATGGTTGACTGATTTTCACCATAGTACATATCTTTTTGTAGTTATCCATATACACCATATATGAGAAATATGGATAACTACAAAAAGATATGTACTATATATAATGTATGTGTGTCTAGATCTATAGATGCATACTATATATAATGTACGTGTGTCTAGATATATAGATGCATTACTGTAGGTGCTTCTAAAAATATATACATATACATGTGTGTGCATGTGTTAATAATCACTACTATGCTTCTTTCTATATGGATTTGTCTTTTGATATCTCATGTACATTGAATTTTAAATTTTGTGAACTTTGCTCCTGATATTTTCACTTAGCAAATTTTTGAATTCCACATTTGTGACATATAGCAATACTTCATTGCTTTTCATGAGTGCATGGCATTATTCTATTATGCATCCATATATTGCAGTTCTATTACTTTTAATCTACAATGAATATTTGGACTGTGTCATTATTTTGTTCTTTGATTATTTTTCTGAATAAAACTAGCTAAATATTTATCAGTTTCATAGATATGTTTTGAGAGGTAACTTTTTGGTTTGTTCATTTTGTTAAGAATAAAGTCCGAAAAACCTTCTGGAAACCCCCAAAAAAAAAAAAAAACCCTTTTTTTTTTTTTTTAATTTTTTATTTATTTATTTATTTATTTTTTTAATTTTTATGTGTATGAAATGTATTGCTGCATGCAGGTCTGCGCACCCGGTTCGTGCATTCCGCGGAGGTCAGAAGAGAGGTTCGGATTCCCTTGGAACTGGAAGTTCTCCTGGAATCCGGCAGTCACAGACGGTTCTCAGCCGCCCATGTGGGTGCTGGGGATCGAACCGGGTCCTACTGCCAAGAGCGGTCGGCGCTTCTTAACCGCTAGGGCATCCCTCTCCAGCCCCTGACCCACCTTTATTGAAAACCTACTGAGAACCCTCATCCTCTTGACACCATGTCAGCTCCTGTTTGTGGTACTGTCTGCCTGAGCAGCGCTGTGGCCGAGGTGCCTGCCAGGTGAGATACTGCCAGCCCACGGCCACCAGCCCAGCAAACAACAGCCCATCTGCCGCCAACCCGTCTGCCACCAACCCAGCAGCCACCAGCCCAGCAGCCAGCAGCCACCAGTCCAGCAGCCACCAGCCCAGGAGCCACCAGCCCAGCAGCCACCAGCCACCAGCACTGGAGCCACCAGCCCAGCAGCCACCAACCCAGCAGCCACCAACCCAGTTGCCACCATCCCTACAGCCACCAGCCCAGATGCTGCCAGCCCACCTGCTGCAGAACCAGCTGCTGCCACCCTTCTGCTGCCAGACTACCCGCTTCAGGACAACCTGCCACCAGCCCAGCAACCACCAGCCCAGCAGCCACCAGCCCAGCAGCCACCAGGCCAGCATCCAGCAGCCCAGCAGCCACCAGCACAGAAACCACCAGCCCAGCTGCCACTAACCCAGCTGCCACCAACCCAGCAGCCACCAGCCCAGCTACCACCAGCTCAGGAGCTGCCAGGCCAGGTGCCACCAGTCCAGCTGCCAGGAGCCCAGCTGCCATCAGCCCAGTTGTCACCAACCCAGCTGCCACCAGCCCAGCTGCCACCATCCCTGTTGCCGCCAGCCCAGCTTCAGCTGCCACCAGCCTCTCAGCCACCAGAACAGCTGCCACCAGCCCAGCTGTTGCAGACCCAGCTGCTGCAGACCCAGCTGCTGCCGACCTTCCTGCTGCCAGTCCTCTTGCTGCTGCTCTTCCTGCTGCATCTCCAGCTGCTGCCACCCACCTGCTGCCTGAGCACCTGCTGCTGCCCAGCCTGCTCCAGTGTTTCTTGCTGTTGAGGGTGCTCTCCCATGCTACCCTATTCATCCTCCAATGTTCCTGAGGTCAACAATCTATGAGTAGAATCTCCAGAGAACAATTTTAAAATCTTTGTTCTAACAGATTGATTTTAACCTCCAAATACACTGCCTAGACTTCTTCCAAGTTACTCTGTCTGTAATACAAATTTTGTCTGATATCTACAAACTTTGACTTTATCCCTCGTCTTATTTTCCTTCTATTTAAAAATGGAAATATCCCTACATCTTAAATAAATGTTAATTTTTCAAGCATTCACATAAAAAAATGAAAAAAGTCCAATTTTTACCACCAAGGCCCTTATAGGATGTTTTCATTGTCCTGTTATTTTTAGTAATATAGATGAAAAATGGCACAAGATACTGTTTGCTTAATTTTTGGTATTCTTCTACAATTAATATTTTTCTCACATAGATATTATTAAAATTATTTATCTGGATTGGACTTTGTTCATACAGGAATTATGGTCAAGAGTTGACAAATGGGGCATTATTAAACTAAAATGTTTCTGTTCAGAAAAGAGAACAAACAAATAAACAGGAAGCACACAGAGGGGAAAGAATCTTTGCCACCTCTTCCAGAATACTTTCCAGAATATGCAAATAACCTCAAAAAACAAAGAATCAAGGAACTATATGAGCCAATGTTATAATGGGCTACAGATCTCAACAGAATTCTCAAAATAAGAAATAAATGTTGCTAAGAAATACCTTTAAATAAAATATGTAAACATACCCTCCACCCTTGTACCAAAATTATAAAGTCTGAAAATAGGTAGTAGGTTAATTCTAGAGTCCATTAAGGGATTCACATTGTAAGAGCACAGTTGCTTTTAGATAGAGAAATATAACATTAATGTAACTCAGTTTGCCTTACTTGATGCTAGCATCCACAAATGAGGGATACCCTTCATTGTTTGTTTTTCTGGGACTGTGTTACCTCACATAGCATAATTTCTAGTTCCATCCATTTACCTGCAAAGTTCATGATGTAGATGTCATCTTTTTTTTTTTTTTTTTTTTTTTCTTTTGGTCTTTTTCGAGACAGGGTCTCCCTGTATAGCCCAAGCTTTGTCCTGGAAACTCACTCTGTAGACCAGGCTTGGCCTTGAACTCAGGAAAGATCTGCCCTCCTCTGCCTTCCCAAGTGCAGAGATTAAAAGGCGTTGCATCACCACGCCAGGCAATGTCATCTTTTTTTTACCGCTGTATAGAACACCATTGTGTAGGATGTACCACATTGTTCTCTATCCACTCATTGGTGAGGGGAATTTGGGTTTAGTTCTAATTCCCTTTGCTATTGTTGAAGAGAAGCTTGCAATGAAACATGGCAAAATGGGATCCCAAAATATGATTGGGAAATAACATATAGTTTGTTTGCAGATGACATAATTTATAGTAGCACATTGTGACATACATAAATGCATATGGTTAAACAATACACATGGAGGGAACAACAAACAACCAAAGAAACAGGACAGTGAACTGACTGAAGCAGTAGAATTCCTCCCCCCCCAAAAAAACATAATCTTTCTGCTTTTGAAGAAAACTATATGAAAAGACTTCAGAAGCGGAAAACAGGACATGTAATGACAGATTGCATGAAACTTGGAGGATACTTGCACAATCATGTTTGTTACTGCTCTTTGCACAATAAGTAGGAAATGAAAAAAAACCTAAATATTCATAAACTGATGACTAAATAACAAAAACGTGGTACATATACAAAATGGAACTGAATCTTATTCAACTTTGAAAAAAAAAAAAAAAATCATTGAAACTTACAGGGTAAATGGATTAACTAGAAATTGTTATCCCTAAGTGAGGCATCCATATTCAGAAAAATAAAGGACTTGTTTTCTCAAGTCTAGATGTGAGTATAGGAAAATGGAAAGTAACCATGGTGGGAAAACTAAAGAAGTGACTTGAGAGGGGAGATAGAAGGAAACAGGAGTGATCAGGGGGAGAATGTGGCTACTTCACCTGGGGAAGAAGAGAGA
>VZQC01014635.1:203495-215587 GCA_009823505.1 Rhizomys pruinosus | reverse complement strand
TATATATATATATATATATTTGCCATATAGCTCCCAGGTAAGATATGTATGATATGTATGGCATATGTATGGCCATACATATGGTAACATATGTGCAGATAGGAGAGACCTCCTTTCAAGTAGCTGGTCAGAGTAGTCCAAGAAACTCCCAAAATGACACAGGTTACTGCCAAAGCTATTGATTATTGCACAGATAAGACCCTACTGCTAAAGACAGAACATGCTTAGGACACAGGTCTTGGAGCAACAGAGAAGAAACTGATCTTGAAGATTTCTAACTGAAGTTATAAGCCTTCATATAGTTCTAGAGGATACTATATAAGCTGATAAGGAAGAAAATCAATCAAGGGTCTAACCCAGCCCTAAATCCCCAATAAATATAACAAGTGGCACAGCAAACAACCTGTACTGGTGTAGTAATGGAGGATAATCAGCAGCTACCTAATTGGACTTAAAAGCCTACTTAATTGGACTTAAAGCCCTCTAAGTGGGAGTGAACTCATGGATGGCTCCATAAATAGAGCCAAATACACATTACTAGAGAGGTAAAAACCTAACTCTGCCATATCTCTAGACAAATGAAAATTTTTATGATATGATAAACACAAATCCTTACATTTACAGACAAGTATACCATACACCACTCATCACCGAAGCTTCTTTTTGCAGTAGATGGAGGCTACTGCAGAGTCCTACAACCAGTCACACATCAGAATTAACATCCAACAGATCCAGGCCTAGGCGATATTATACATTGGAACCTCTACTCTTAAGGCTCATGGAACATAGCAGAACAGGGGGAGGCTGGCGTAGAGAGAAAACAAGTGCATCTCTCAACTCTGGCCAGCGAATCTTCCTTATACAACTGAGTGCAATGCACACAGAAGGCCCCAACTGGCCGAGTTTTAAGGAATAAAGAGATTGCAGAGTATATGTCCTATGTTAAATCCCTAACCCACAATGGCTCAGGGACCATTGTGGATTATTGGACTGAAAGACTGTAAGAGCCATGTTCATGAACATGGGGTAAAAAAATCTGAGAAAACCATATTAGTCTTGTAATAGTCTATTGACAAATCACAAATAATACTTCTACATGAGTCCATATTCAAAGGTAAATGCTGCATAACAGATAAACAGTAGCAGATAGAAGAGGTTTTCCTATGAGTCCTTGGCCAAGGGCAGTCCAAGAGACTTCCAAAGTTGATGTCTACTCAAAATGTTGTCTTTAAGTTGGTGAGATTAATGTACTTGTATTTAAACTAACTGTTATATACCATTTTTGTCACCTTATACCTCTGTTACTGATTTGATTTCTTGCTTTATTACTTTTATTGCTTTTGAATTCTCATTTTCTTGTCTGCATATTGTGAAGTTATTTCTGGAAAGCTATCCTCAATCAATAAAATATTTTTTAAAAAAATTCAGGAATATGAAATTGAATTTTGAAATATGAAATGTAAATAAAACATAACCATATTAACCCATTAAAGAGTAACATTGAAATAAATTGTGCATATTTTTAAATATTTTTGATTATGTTTATGTGTGTCTGCAGGTATATGCACATCAATCCAAGTGACCAAGGAGGGCACAAAATGGCAATGGATTTTTCTGGAACTGGCCATTGGGAGTTCTGGGAATCAAATTCAAGTCCTCCTTCTACAACAGCAGCACACGCTTTTATGTATTGAGCCATCTGTGCATTTTTATTTGTTTATTTTTATTTTTATTTTATGTATTACTTTTATTTTATGTGTATGAGTGTATTGCCTGCATGTGTGTAAGCACACCTTTGTCCTGAAATGCCCTTTGAATTCAGAAGAGGTTGTCAGATCCCCTGGAACTTGGAAGCCACATGGTTGTTAGCCTCCATGTGTATGCTGTGAATTGAACCTGGATCCCCTCCAAAAGCAGTCAGTGCTCTTAACCGCTGAGCCATCCCTTCATCCCCATGGATTTTAAGTGCAAAGTAATCACATACAGCTTTTGAAAATAAATGATATATAGAAAAGATAATATGACACACAAATTCAATAAAAAATATGAAGTTTCTGCCACATAATTTACTCAAATTTGTTCCCAAGTATGATTAAGTAAGATGCACCATTGTAATTAATGAACTTTAAAAAATAATGAATAAAATATTTGGAGGGAGAAAAAAGACTGTGGCATAGGTGAAAGGGAACTTGCTAGGGAGATGAGATGTTGGGTATAATAAGCAAAGTACATTTATATGCCTGTAAAACATGTCATAAAGAACTCATAATGGCTACTAAAATTAGTAACAGTAGTTAAAAGTTTAAAAAAGAAAATATATATAAGAATTATTAGTGAGAGGATTCAAACTTTGATGGAGAACTGCTGATTCATGCGTTTCTGCTGTAATTGACTTCACCGATATTACTTAAAACAACACTGGCTAACAAAACTACAAACTACTCATCTAAAATTAAAATATATATATATAGTATATATATGATATAATATATATAATATATAGTATATATATATATAATACTGTGTGTGTGTGATGCATCAATGTTATATACATTCTTTGACAGGTTCACACATGTCGTATGCATCTCTCATCCACCCCATATTCTCTTATTACCTCTCCCTACAACCTTCCTTTTTCTCTCTTTGCTTCTCCCTCCCCCAAAAAAAATTATATATTTATGTTATTTTTTTCCTGTGACCCACTGAGTATAATCAAGGCCATCTGCAATACTATGGACTTTGAATGATCAAGAGGAGCCTCCTGCGTCTCTGCTATGGGACAACAACTGAAACAATGACTTCCTCTTTCCCCAAATTTTAACAGTTATCCAGGGAGAGCATGAACTGGTGAGTCCCTCACCCATCCTATTGTTTTACTGATGGTGGCCCAGTCTTTTGTGGGTCCATGCAGCCAACAGAGGCTGGTTTTAATTATGACTACAATGGCACAGTCATGCTCCAGAAGACAGCACTTAACAGCCCTACCTCCTTATCTCTCAGCTTTCTCCTCTGAGCCAACAATGACTTCCTCTTTCCCCGAATTTTAAAGTTTATCCAGGAGAGGCATGAGACTTGTGAGTCCCTCACCCATCCATGTTTTACTGATGGTTGGCCCAGTCTTTTGTGGGTCCATTGCAGCCAACAGCAGCTGGTTTTAGATTATGATTACAATGACACAGTCATGCTCAGAAGACAGCACTTAACAGCCCTCCTCCCTATCTCTCAGCTTTTCCTCTGCCCAGTTTTCCATGCTGTTGACTGCTCCTTAGAAATCCACTGTGTAGTATTGAACACAAAACCATCATTAATTCTCGGCAATTTGTGGAGCCTTGATTCTCTGCATTCAGTGATGTTTATTGCAATGAGAATCTTCTCTAATTAAAGCTGGGTGGAGCATTTATATATCAGCATCACTAGAAATATGAAGAAACCAGTTTGATTGCTATAATTTTAGCTGAACAACTATGATTAGTTTCTCTATAGGGCCCAAGATCTCTGACAATCATTTTTTTAAAACTGAGGTATATAGTTCTAGCTATATTCTCTCCTGTGAAGTAGGCCTCATATCTAATAAAATATATTGTTTGTTATCACCATAACAGTTGTTCCAGCTGTTCACAAACAGCACTCCTCTTCTCGGATGGTTGGTATTTAGCAATATTTGTGTCAGAGGTTGGTTAAATGCTGTATGCCGTTTGTTCCCAGAACATCCTTATATCATCTTCCATCAGTGTTATGAAGCTACCATCAAAGAGGAAGTTTTCCAGTTCAGGGGAAGCTTGATTTCTCAAAATCTTGAAACAAAAGTATATGATATGTTCATTAATAGGGTCTCACCAACTATTTCTGGTGGGGAACCAAGAACATTGGCAGGAGCCCATATTGCTGAGGGGGCCATCTAAGACCTTCATGACTGACAATTCATAAGAATGTAATCCAAAGCTGATAGTGTGAGTTGTTCTTAATAAAGCTTAAGGTGTTAGTAGAGTACCATCTAGCCTGCCATGCATGTTTCTTCTCCTTTGTTGAAAACTACTATCTCAAATTGACTTACACAGGGTTTCTTGTAATTCTGCTTTTCAGACTTCATCTAATTTTAGCTAATATCCCCACCTTACTACACACTCTTATCTCCTCACCCTCATTCCTGTTTGAACCTTTTCACCCCAGTATTACCTGCACATAATTTTTTATCACCTAGTATTCTGCCTATCTTCTATCATGCAAGCCGACTCTTCTGTCGAAAGGTTGCCGCAATAAGGCCACCATATCCACTTAGACTTAACACCTTAAGTTAATGAGAGTGCATTTTAAAGAAATATGGACCTTAGTTTTAGAAATATCTTTTTTTTTATTTTTCTTTTTTGGTCTTTTTGAGACAGTGGTCTCCTGTAGCTCCAGCTGTCCTGGAACTCGCTTTGTAGACCAGTCTCATCTTTGACTGTCTCCAATTCCAGCTCATCACATTCCCCTGTATGTATGGTTTCTACAAAGTTTATGCTTACTTGTGATTGTACACATTTACATGGTTTATGTATTTATCATTGTCTTTGTCTTTTCAATTTTATAGGAAAATGAGGGATTGCCAAAGAAATTATTTCCTTGTTCATTAGCAGTTTCTTTTTGGCTTTTAGTATTTAGCTATACCATTTGGCTACAAACTGACCTCAATGGTCTGTGCTTAGGAATCCTTTTAATTTTGAGGACTACTTCTGAGGGAATTACTTTTGCCTTTGCTTCTTTCAAGATCTTTTCTTTGGGTTGCGCTTGAACAATCTGAAATCAACTTCAATGTGTGTTGATGAGTTTGACTATTAGTAAATCTTAGGTGAATATCCTTCAGATATTGTCTCTTCGATGATAATTCTCCTGCTTTCTCCAGGCTTTCGGGAGCTCTGAAGTCTACAGGAGCATCCCATATCTTTGTTTGAGTCCTCCCCCATTGTATTTGTCGATTTTGATTAATTTATATGGACGTTTGCACATTTCCATTAATTTTCTCAAGTCTATCATTAAAATCTGTTGGTAAAATTTTCCACTGCAGGATATTTTTTCATCTTTTGCCTCAGAATTTCTGAAATGATTATGGCAATTTTCTTTGTACAGAAAAGCAAAATCTTTTCTCCCTCCATAAACTTTGTCAGTCTTTGACACTTAGGAACGTGGATTATTGTTATTGTGATTAGGGTTTTTTACAGAAAGCTAGGTGATACAAGGGAAATTATAACTGTCATATAAATTTTAAGTTATTCTTCACCTAATTTACTAATTCTGAATTATAATTTTTAATGTATTTCTTTAAAACATTAATCGTTTAACTGAGGTTGCAAGCTTTATTGTATATACCGTATTTCTGTTATTATACTGACATTAGGCTCTTCAACTAAGCATTTTAAAACATAGATTTTATTTAGTAGGACACGTATATTTTTTTTATGTAAGTGTCTGTAGTTTCTGTTGAATTAAAGGAAAAGTTGAATACTTGCAAGTGGGACTGCATGAATCAAAATGCCTAGAATATTTGCTGGGTAGAAAATATTTACTAACCATAGCTTTGTTGTTAAAGGAGTCTAGAGGCTTCCACCTCAGTGGTAGGTGTTGTATAGGTTATACAGCTTGGAATTGAAATTAAAAACAATCTCCGGTAAATGCTGACCTTGTTTTAATACTGAAAATGATATTTCCACATGACAAATGTGATTACAGTGGATTACTTTAGCTTCGGTGATTTTATTATACATTTTATAAACTCCATATAGCACTGCAGTCTTGCTTTGGGTGACAGCAACGAATAAGAATCTGAAAAACAGTGCTTTGATCTCAGTCAGAACATGTATAATGTAATGTTATATTTCATGCCATCACGGAATATGTATAACTTCACTTTGCCAAAAAGGAATATTTTGGATTTTTCACAGATTAAGATAAATTTTTTTGAGCCAAGTAATTTTATCATTAATTCTATAAGTCTAATATCTAATTACAAAATTGCCAAAACTGAAGTTATAATTTCAAGAGCAGTGTTTTACTGTACTGCTCTTTTAAGACCCACAAATCATGTTCAAAGTGCATAGCAATACATGTGTTGTCGCCCAGTGTAATAGAATGTTTTGATCAAAGATTTAAATTATCAGGGTTTTTTGATACTGTGACATGAGTCTTTACAAACTGAATAGAATGTGTCTTTAATACTTGTAAATTCAGTTAATGCATATCTATAATCAGATACACGAAAAATTCCATATTATTCTAAAAATAACGTTTTACTCCTTTGCTTGGATATCGAGAAACGTAACTTTAAATACACATACACACCAGACAGCCACAGACACACACAGACACATACGTGTGGAGAGACAAGAGATACAGACTGAGTGAGAGAGACAGAGATAAAGAACAAGAACAGAACATGTGAATATGGCAGACACAGCAATGCACATTAGTCAATTCGGGGCAGCTTAGGCAGTAGAGGGAAGAGAAGACCAGAGCTCCAGCCAGCCTCAGCTAAATGGAAAAGTATGAGGTATAGCTTCAACCTAAATTTGGAAGAAGATTTATGGCAGGAAAATGTTAGGTTCCAACCTTTTGTTCTTGTTATTTCTGCCTTTGAATGGACACTTAACACTTGGCACAGTTCGCGGTTCTTTTTTGTGTTTCCACAAGAATGTTTAACATTGATTCTCTCAGGGCTGAGACTTTGTCTGGCTAGAAGAGGAGATCTGCACATCACTGTCAGGTAGCCCCATGGGCTAACTTACTGGGGTGGAGATATGCAGTATCCCTCCTTCCTGCCTCACTTAGGACCAAGGCTCCAGGACCCTGAGGGCTCTCCTTTGTGATATACTGAGCATATGTCACACTTCCAGATCTTACTAACACACACCAGGTTCTGTCCTGTGCCCAGTAGGAGCCACGTTGGCTCGTACTTCCCAGAGTATCCGCCAAAAGGAAAATAATAACACCTGTCGAATGACTGCTAAGCTTTTTATAATAGAAAAAAAGAGAGGATGTAGGTTTCTTCTTGGCAGAAGCACTTAAAGGTCAGCAATCAATCCTCCAGCCTGGACTCCTGCTGTATCTTGCTTTGCCTGTGAAAATCTGCCTGTCGGCACCAATGTGTCTGGTTACGCTTGGGCAAAGCGTCTGTCACATTTCCTTAGTGATCTGGAGCATATGGCGAAATCCCTCCCTGTCCCAACCCCAATTCATATGTCCCACCCCAACAAAGGTCTTGTATAAAAAAACCTGGATAATCATAGCATAAACCGAGTTCTCCTTTGTGGAATTGGCTCCCAGTCCCATTTCTGGGCTCTGTTTCTCGTCTCTCTCTCTTTCTCTCTTCTCTCTCCTTCTCTCTCTCTCTCTTCTCCTCTCTCTCTCGGGATACACTTTCAGATCCTCCCACCCCTACCAGGGCTTAGACATAGGTTTTATGAGCCCTGGTCCTGGGATGAAGAACACCTGATGAAGGAAGCACACACGTGACACATTTAAAACAACATTTCATCTAGTTCTCTAAGAGGTCATGTCACATTATTGACTCTACCAACCCTTGAGTATAGGCAGTCCTTTTTTTTTTTATTTTTATTGAAGCTTTGTGCATTTCTTAAAAACATTATCTTAAACTCAAATTATAGACCCATCCCACACGCCATGCTTCCTCCTCACCACCACCACCAACTCCAAGGATTTTGCTGTCATGTTAAGTCCCATTACATCTTTTTCTCCGTCCTTTTATTTTTTTAAACTTTTCCATAAATAAGTTCACTGTTTCCATCAGTTCTTTGAACAAGTCTTTTTGTTTGTGTTCTTTCCTTTTAAATTTACTATCATCAAATATGCGCATATTATACATTCCACTCATATACAGAAATAACAAAGTCCTGAATATAAACTAAGGTAATTCCAAAAACACATTAGGGATTTCCACATTTATAGTCAGTAAAGGATGCTGGGTAAGAAGAAATATAACTTCATATACCTACATTACATAACAATAAGATGTATAATTTAATGTACTTTTAAAGTTATTTTTCTTATAAATTTGGAACTGACGAAAACAGTGACATAAACCTCAAGCTATAAGTACAGCAATATCAGTCAATGTGGTATTATTCTTACTACTAGTTGCCCACTTTGACTTACGTATAAGGATTTGGCACTAGGACCCACACATGAGGGAAACCACATGTAATTTATTTTTTCTGAGACTTACTTACTTCACACAGATTCTAGCTCCATCCATTTACTGCCAAATTTATGATGTCATCTTTCTTTACCACTGCATAGAACTCATTGTGTATATAAACCAGGTTTTCAATATCCACCCATCAGTTGAGGGACACTTGGGTTTTTTTCCAGGTCTTCACTGTTATGAAAAGAGCAGGAGTAAACATGGTTGTGCACGTATATCTGCAATAGGATATTTTTGGTATATACCCAGGAGTGGTATGAATGGGTCAAATGGTATGTCCATTTTTATTCTTTTTTTTTTCCATTTTTATATTTATTTGTTTACAAGTTTTGAAGAATTATAAAATTTATTTTTTTTTAGCAAATCTAGACCATGTCCCTCCCACCCTATCCCCCACTAAGACCACCAGAGCTCATGCACTGGCCAAACATGTTAATCTACTCTTCTCAAGTCTTTAACTCATATTACTCCTCCATGTGGAAAGTGACTGCTTGAGCAGTAGTTCACTGTTATCAGTCAGTTCTTTGATGCAGTCTTTCTGTTGTTGTGTTGTTGTGTAGTTGTTTCCAATATGCAACTACTCCCAACTGCTTGACAAAAGCTCAGGGGCTGTTCGAAGAAATATTTACAGACTAGTGTAATTTGGCACTAAGCATCCACAGATGAAAGGATATACCGTTTTTCGTTTGTTCTTCTGGGACTGTGTTACTTTCAGCTCAGCATTGAATGTCCTCCAGCTCCAGCCATTTATCCTGGCAAAGCTCATGATGCATTTTCATTTTTTTTTAATTAAAAAATTTTTATTTCTGTATGTGTTATGAATGTACTGTCTGCATGCAAGTTGTGCACGTGTTGTGCAATGCGCAGAGGCCAAGAAGAAGGTGTCAAGATTCCCCTGGAACTGGAGTTTTCCTGGAATTGGAGTTTCAGATGGTTCTCGGGCTGCCATGTGGGTGACTGGGATAGAACGCCAGGTCCTCTGTAAGAGCGGCAGCGCTCTTAACCGCGGCCATCTCTCCACCCGATGTATTTTCTTTACTGCTGGCAATGAACTCCTTGTTAGATGTACCAAATTTTCTCTCATCCACTCGTCAGTTGAGGGGCATTTGGGTTGGTTTCCAGCTCCTTGCCTATTGTGAAGAGCAGCTGAAATAAACATGGGCCGCTGGATGTATCTCCTGCACGTAGGGTGAGTTTGAGGGTACATGCATAGGAATGGTATGGCTGGGTAGGTGGCAAAGTTCATTCCCAAAGTCTTCCAGGTTCTCCACACTGGCTTTCCATAGTGGCTCCAACAAGTTTAACATTCCCACAAGCAGTGGAAGAGTTTCCCCTTTCCCCACCTCTCCAGACTTGGTATCATTTGTTTTCCTTGACTCCTAGCCAGTTTATTGGAGTAATGAGATGATATTAAGTGGTTTTTAGATTAGCATTTCCTAATGATTAGTGATGTTGAACCACTTCTTAAGTTTCTCAAGCCATCTCTAATTCCTCACTTGGTGAAGATCTCGGTTCAGCTCTTTGCCCATCTATTTGAGGGGTCATTTGGTTTTCTTTCTTCTTGTTGTTTTTTTTTAGTATTTATGATTTGGATATTATTTTAATGTTGTCAGATGTTTCTGCAGTTTAAGGTTTCCTTCCACTCTTGTTCTCTTTACTTCCTTGATTTCTTTTTCTTGATGTACAGGAGCTTTTGAGTTTAATGAGTTCCCATTTGTCAATTGTCGACCTTGTATTCTTGTGCAGCTGCGGTCTGATGTTAGTAAGTCTTTTTCCTATGAGCCTATGTCTTGTAGTCTACCTCCAACTTTTTCTTCTATTGCGGCTTCAGAGTTGGGGGTTTCACATATGAAGGTCTGTGAGTCCTCTGGAGTTAACTATTTGTATAAAGGCTAGTGGTAGAGGGGTATGAATATTCACTCTCTATCTACAAGTATTGTCCAGTTGATTGGCCAACACACACTTGCTGTGTCTTTCCTCCATTGATGATCTTCTTGGCCCCTTGTTCAAATATGGAGGACAGCTGAATATGTATTACTCCGTTTGTCTTCGTTGTGTAATCCATTGAAATATGGGTTTGTTTTTGTGTCACTACCAGGCTGTTATTATCACTATGGCCCTGTAGTATAGATAGAAGTCTGGTATAGAGACCCCCTGGTAGCTCTTTATTGCTCAGGACGTTGTTTGGCTAATTCAGGGTCTTATTGTTTTTCACAAATGAAATGAAGGACTTTTTTTTTTTTTGCAAGCCCGTGGAACGAAACTGCTTAGGGATCTCTTGATGGGTATTGTAGTGAAATCTATACACAAGTTTGGTAGAATGACATTTGACTAATGTTTAATCATTTCCCAATCTATGAGCCCATGAGAAGAAGTTATTCCCATCTTTCTAGTTCGTCTTCTTGCAACTCTCTATTCGTAAAGTGTTTCAAAATTTTTGAGGTAGAGATCTTTGGTGTCCTTGTTAGGTTTGTTCCTTAGGTATCTTATTGTTTTGAGGCTATTATGAGTGGGAAATTCTCCTCACGAATCTCTATCTTCAGTTGTTTGTTGTTTGGTGTAAAGAAAGGGCCATGAATTTTTTTTAAGTTAATTTTATATCCTGACACATTGCTGAAGGCTGCTTAATCTTTTCTAGGAGTTTCTGGGTGGAANTTCCTTTTATAAGTTCCTTGGTCATGGTGTTTTATCACAGCAACGGAAAAGTGATTAATACACCTGAGCAGCTTATTTCTGATCTAGAAAGTCGTTTCCTATATCCATAACATGGAGAGCACTGCCTATGTTTTCTTCCACCCAGTTCAGAATTCAGGTTTTATATTGAGATATTTGATCCATTTGGAGTTGACTTTTGTGCGTGGTGAAAAATAAGGGTTCAATTTCATTTTTCTCCTGGTGGAGGTCCAGTTTCGACAGTACCATTTATTGAAAATGCTGTCTTTCCTCCATTATGTGTTCTTACCATGTTTGTCAAATACGAGTATTCATGTTGAAGCATTGGTCTGCACGTCTATTTCTGTGTCAGTACCATGCTGTTTTATGACTATAAATCTGTAATATTATCTGAGATCTTGTGTGATGACGCCCCCTCCATTGTTCTTTTTGCTCAAGGTTGTTTTGGTTATCTGAAGTCTTTCGTGATTCCATATGAAATTTGTATGGTATTTTCTAGCTCTGTGAAGAATGTCATGGTTACTTTGACTGGCATTACATTGAATCTACAGATTGCTTTTTCTAAAATGATAATTTTCATTATATTATTTCTGCCATTCTATGAGCATGGTGGGTCTTTTCATCTCCTGTTGTCTTCTTCACTCTCTTTTAAAAATATTTAATATTTTATTCTAGGTAACTTTAATGTGTTTGGCTAGGTTACTTTAAATATTTTATTTTTTGAGGTTATTGTGAATGGGAGGGCTTCCTTGAATGCTTTTTATAATTGTTTATTATTGGTATATAGAAAGGCTATTGATTTTGTAAGTTGATTTTTTTACCTGCCACTTTATTGAAATTATTAATCATTTCTGACAGTTTTCTAGGGGATCTCTTATATATGATATCATATCATCTTTAAATAGAGATAATTTGACCTCTTCTGTTCCACTTAGTACTCCTTTAATCTCCTTCTCATGTCTTTTTCTCTTGCAAGGGTTTCAAGCACTATATTGAAAAAGCAGTGGGAATAGTGGACAGCCGGGTCTGGTTCCTGACTTCAAGGGGAATGAATGCTCTCAGATTTTCTCCATTTAGAATGATGTTGGCTATCAGGTTGTTGTGTATAGCTTTAATTATGATGACATATGATCCTTCCAGACCAATTCCTTCTAAGATTTTTAACATGAATGTATGTTGGATTTTCTCAAAGGCCTTAATTAAGAAAAGATAAAATTATATATAT